>PVKC010014331.1:0-22241 GCA_004027635.1 Crocidura indochinensis | reverse complement strand
CTTACATATCTTTCACAGTAGTAGTTTAGGTACATATCAATATTGAATCAGGGAAATACCCATCACCAAATTTGTTCCCCTTCTGCAACCCATATACCCCACCATTACCCCCGGACTGCTAGAGTAGGTAGTCCCCTCTTTGTCCAGCTCACTATTAGTGAGCATATATCTGTTTGGTCCTAGTACCCTCCCCTCTATTTAAGAAGCAGAGCTAGATAAATCGAGTTATGTGGCTTTGTTTGAAGGAAAGAAAAGCAATAGATGGGGTACAAAATAAGAGAAAAAAGAGTCAAATATGCTGAAAATAGGCGGAGTCCTTCCAGAGGATTTCAACCTCAATTTGAGAGAGGATGTGAAAAAGACAATTTAAACACCACCACAATACAGAAAGAAATATCAAATTAAATATCCAGTGAGCACCACAGCAATAAAGACAAGCACCACACAGCAGTCTCGGTTATGAAATCAACTCATGCCGGAGTGCAAAAAAGAAAGAAAAAGATAAGATAAAATAAAATAAAATAATATTGGAGACATCAACTTCAAACTCTACAATAATATGAAGATGTCAAAAAATCGATCAATCGATAAACAAATATGTGGAAAAATGACTGTTTTGGACTTTTATTTTTTTCTTTTTCCTCTTGCATAGACACAGTAACAATTGAGAATATTATAGATGGAATTCCCTTAGTCTAGTCCTTTTTAGTATCAGGATTTATATGTAGGGCACCACAAGCAATGAATGTGTTCCAGCCTGTTGAGTAATCTCCCCAACATGTATTGTGTATGTTTCACATTTAACTGTTGTACCTAATATAGTTCCTTGTCGATTCATTTTAAAAGTAAATTGATAAAGCAGATAATATATATGAAATAAAGTATAAGTAGAGAAAATAATTTGAGTTGGAATGTACTTCTTAAGTAAGAATAATTATTATGTTTATCAGACAATAAACTTTGATATACCATATGGAAATTTTTTTCAGTGTCTGATACTTTAGAAACTCATAGCAGCATTTTTTTATAATTAGCCATGAAAATTCTCCTCAGGCTACTTTTGGTAGTTACCAATGATACCTTTCTAATCACTCAAGCATTTTAATTAAGGATCTTGAATATAATTGCTAAACTGTGAAATATTGGGCTTAGATATTATGTAAGAAATTTTTCCTTCCAGTACTCCAAGGATTTTATTTGCTATAGATTTAGTGTTAGAACATTTAGGTCATTCGATAGGATAAATAGGTGGAATATGTATGTATGTATATATATAAATTTTAAACTTACCATGATTTATCTATTGATAACTGAGCTTCAGAAATTCAGTGTATCAATTCAAAACATACTAGTGTTAGTGTCTTTCAACTGTGATATAAGGTTATCTCTATCTTTCACTCGGCCTCTTTAGCAAATTTATTTTGAGGTAATTATACTTAGTCTAATTTAGTTTACCTATTTTCTTGGTATTGACCCATGATATGATGTACATGTGACCTCTACATCATCAAAATGTTAAAATACTTAGTTTATATTTGTAAGTTTGGATTAACAGTGACCATTATTATTGGGATAAGATTCTAAGTGTTGGGGCTGGGCGGTGGCACTGGAGGTAAGGTGCCTGCCTTGCCTGTGCTTGCCTAGGATGGACCACGGTTTGATCCCCCTGTTTCTCATATGGTCCCCCAAGCCAGGAGCGACTTCTGAGCACATAGCCAGGAGTAACCCCTGAGCATCACCAGGGTGTGGCCCAAAGATCAAAAAAAAAAAGTCTAAGTGGTATTATTATCTTATTCCTTATTTAATTTTGGTGAAAATAAAGGAAAACATCTGCCAAAATAAGGAAAATATTTGATTCAGAAATGAAACTTTGGAGGACCAGCGAGATAACATGGAGGTAGGGTGTTTGCCTTCCAGAAGGATGGTGGTTCCAACCCTGGCATCCCATATGGTCCCCCGTGTCTGCCAGGAGCGATTTCTGAGCATAGAGCCAGGAGTAACCCTGAGCGCTGCCGGGTGTGACACAAAAAAGCAAAACAAAAAAATGAAACTATGGGTGCTAATGTTGTCTCTATATTTAGGATGTAGAAAAACATTCTCAAATAAGAAAAGCTACTAAGAGGAAAGTTATTATTGGGGCCATCTTTAGTTATCTTCACCTACACCAAACATTAAAACCTTAGTATAAATCTAAAATAATATTTTAAAAAGGTAAATTTTTCTTTGATTATTTTATGTTCCAATTACAATAAAAGCTATCCTTTTAATCCAATTTAATCTAATAATTGTCTACATAACTCACTGTTGATGTTTGCATCAAGTAATGAATAATTCTACTGAATTAAGTACTTTATAAATTATGAAACTTACAAAGTCAATGCAATTTCATTTAAATCATTATTAGTTTCAGGTAAGGATTATAATACACATTCCATAGAATATAAATCAGTTTGCAAGTAATAGGATTTTTTATAACTTAAAACACTCTTTAAAGTCTAAACACTTTAAATATGATTGTAATATCATTGCAGTTTTGTAGAGTTCCATTTTTCTGTTGTAAAAAGACTAAGAAACTGATATATTAACTAAAGAGAAGCATATAGAATATATGTACATAGACTATAAATTAAGATTAATATTCAAATAAATATGTAGATGTCTAAATTCTACTGTTTACACACATGTCACACATTTATACATTACAAAAATCTCTTTTTATAGTTTGAACATGGACTGACTGAAAAATAGGAGTGTAGGTTGAAGAGATAATTATTTTGTTTATGCCACAAAGAAAATAATATGCAAATATATATCTGTAAATAAAAATTGTTTATATCTCCCATAAGATTTGGAAGAAGTAGAATTTCACCAAAGGAAAATTAGTAATATTCTTATTCTTGGTTACATAAACAGCTGATAACTATTTTTATCATATAATTTTAATGAATAATATTATTTCTTTGTTAATCATCAGTATATGAAATGACCCCCATTTTTTCGTTTGCTTACTGTTCTACGTATTTCATGTATAATACAGGTTGAGTGTCAGAACTGGATATAGATATGGAGGACTGATCACTCATCCTACTCTCCTTGATTAAAATTGATCACTCATATACCATTCGTTCTCTTTTCAGACTTTATCAATATATATATATATATTTTTTTTCTGGACTTGAAACACTGTAAAGCTAGTGTGTCTAAATGGCTAAATCCAGTACAGTGCCTTTTCCATAGTTACTTAATATGCTTTTCTGGACCGATTGTCATAATTAATGAAGAACTTTAATGAGTTTTATATTCAACTCCGCTGATATGTAGTTTTGATTTGAATTCTGTGCTTAGTTAAAAAGTTTGTTTTGCTATGATATTCTTAACTTATAGGGTGAGTGACACCTTCAATAGAGTATAAATAATGCAAATTAATTCAGCAATAGTATTTCTTTTTGGTGGTCAAATAGAGTGTCTTACATTGATATTTGCATGCTATTAAAATAAACTTGTTAGTTTAGAAGAATAATTGAATATGAATACTCAGGAAAATGTGAACACAATCTCCCTTTTATTTTTGTAAGGCATATTGTCTTTTAAATTACAGATGTATTAACATAGAGTATATTTCTGTTTATTCTTTTTTTTTTTTTTTTTTGGTCTTTGGGTCACACCCGTCACTGCTCAGGGGTTACTCCTGGCTCCATGCTCAGAAATTGCTCCTGGCAGGCACGGGGGACCATATGGGGCACCGGGATTCAAACCGATGACCTTTTGCATGAAAGACAATCGCCTTACCTCCATGCTATCTCCCGGCCCCCTGTTTATTCTTAAATGACTATCTTTAGTATGTTATGTTTAAGAGCACTATATTTTGCTTGGACATTAATTACAAGTCCATTCAATTAAGTGCAGTGTTGTAGTTTTTCTTATACATAGGGTTTGAAAAAACAAACAAACAAAAAAAACAGTTTAACATTTTGTTTTTGTTTTTGGGCCACACCAAGCGGTGCTCAGGGGTTACTCCTGGCTGTTTGCTCAGAAAAAGTTCCTGGCAGGCACGGGGGACCATGTGGGACACCGGGATTCGAACCAACCACCTTTGGTCCTGGATCGGCTGCTTGCAAGGCAAACGCCGCTGTGCTATCTCTCCGGGTCCACAGTTCAACATTTTTTTGTGTTCTGTGAAATTTTTCTTCTGTTAATTCATGAGTTAAGAATTAATAAATGATAATCTGAAAGTCAAATATTTAGTTTTCTAGTTATAAATGTGCATCAATATTGTGAATGCAGAATGGAAATGCATGGATCCATTAACTGGTTTATAGTTATTTTTAAAACTTTTTGATTGTGACCTCTTGATGTTTTAGGTAACTCATTTTTGACTTTTGAATTAAATTTCAATATTGTGTTTTTACTATTAAAAAATACCCCAGAATCTTGCATCTAACTATATTTTGTTTTACTTACCTCTGAGTCAAAGTGAAACCTCTACTCTGCTCACAGAATAATAAACCCAAGCTTTTCAGTTCTTAAAAACATGGCATTTCACTTCGAATATTAGACTGGTTTCTAGTGGCTTCTCCAATAAAAGATTCCCTCCCTTTCTCTGGAAGATATTTTTTAGTACTTTAAAAAATAAATTGGGACACATGTTTTAATGTTATTCATAAAGAATAGATCAGGGCTAAATGCATGACCTGATAGGAAAGCTGCATTCCTAGTGGTCTTAAAATGTCTCGATGGTCAAATAAACAGAAGGACACTCCATGTTGACTGATCATACATTCAGTCTTGTGGTACCTATTCAGTACTTTGATATTTTATATGCATTCTTTTTTACAAGGATAATTTACTGTGGCAACTGTAGGAAAGCCAAAAAGAAAGTTAAGATACAACCTCCCCCCCCCCCAAAAAAAAAAGGACAAATCAAATAGCTTGATGTTAGAAATAAGAATAGAGGGTTAGGAGAGAAAGATAGTAGGATAAAAACTAAGAAATATATCTTGAGATTCTTTGAGAAGGAAGAGAAAGAAACATGATATAACATTGAAAAATAATATTAATATATCTTGATTCTGTGGCTTTGAGATAAACTCTGTGAGCATAATTGTAGGTTTTTCTCCCAACCTCTTTTTTACTGTATGTTTAATTATTTCCTCTAACTAATAAGAAGGTAGAGTGCTTCTCTTGTCTCCAAAGTCAGAAAGCTAAATAATTACATAATTTATTTGTATTCTTTACCTATTTAAATAAAAGGGGTGCATTGTTTATTTCTATAATAAAAAGCAGCTGGGATAATGGATTATACTTGTCACAAGAGTTTAATGAAGAGTGAAAAGAAGTATCTGAGTGTTGTTACCAACTCAGATATTCTGCAGTTATGCCAAGCCACAGAAGTCGTTGAAAATATAGGCAATGTTATAGCTATGGTTCACAGTGTCTAAGGCCATATTGGATTGGATAAGGTGGCGGAGATGTTTGGGAACATCAGTGAGCATGAAATTGATATTGATTTAGTGCCCAAGAAAAAGTGTTCAAAAATCTGAAATGTAGTTCTAAATGTAAACTTAAATGTGTTCTGCTTGTTACTTCATTTTTATGTTGTTTTTTCATTTTTCTTTGTTTTGCTCTTTAAAAAACTATGTCTTACTTGTATTGTTTTATAAATATCAAGACACAGAGAATTCATTCCAGAATATAACAGATGTTTTTACACATGTACGAATAAGTAAAATACAATGTAACCATACTAAATACAGGATCTGATTGTTTTAGTTCACTAAATGATCATTAGTGAGATTTTCTTTCTAAATTTTCAGACTAAACTAACCACTATAAGCTGTATCTTTGTTACTCAAAGTTTATTTTTCCCATGTAAATCTAGGAAATATAAAATTTTCCACTTACCTTCTTATTTTAAAAATAAATTAAAATAATACAGTTATAATGAGAATCATTTATAATTTATAATTTAATAAGAAATATTTTATCCTGCTATGATTTATTTCTGTGAACAGTTCTACCATATTTGTATTGTAATTAATAGAAGCAATAAATCTTGGCAAGTTGGTTGTATTAACAGCACAGTAATGTATGAACATGAAGTTTTAGGTATCATCATATAAAAGATATAACTGCAAAGTTCTTTCCCTGTTTAATATATGTTCCAAATGAAATATAAGTTAGTCAAAAGTAATCAATGCCTGATGTTATACTTTTTATGGTGCTATACTTTTCCAAATTACAATGCTATTATATTTTCATTCATTAAATAGGAAATAACCTATTAGGTTTTTACATTTATGTTTTATTAAATATCGTAAATTTCCAGGTGCTATATTTGTCATGAGTGTATATATGTATATATATATATATATTTATGAGTGTTTAATAGTGTTTGTGTGTATGTTTAAGCACTAGTTTCCAAACAATTTCAGTGTTTTATTATCAACATAAAATTAAAACTTTGTCCATGCTTAGGTTTTAGACACACAGGTTTCAATGGTAATCCTTCCTCTAGTGTCCACTTCCCTCAAAAAGGCTTCCATGTGCCTTCTACCAACCAATATGCTTGTACAAGAGGTGATATCTATATCTCTATCTATCTATCTATCTATCTATATATAAATGTTTTTATATTATTGTTACAGTACTGTTGCTGATATGTTTTTATATATCACACTTTACCACCTTTCAGCATCACCTCCTCCACCTGGTTGTATCATAATCTCTCTCTCTAGTGTCCTAGTCCCAAGTCGTTTTAGTGGAATGTTTACTATTCAAGACCAGTTTTCATATTTTGTTTCCATTGTCTTTGGGTATTCCTGATTCCACCATTATGTTTTTTTATATCCTACCTAACATAGATTCTATGTCTATCTCTATAATGTCTTTTTTAAACCCAAGATGATTAGTAGAAAACTGATATACTTAAAATCATGTTAATCTTCAATAGAATTTATTTTTATGGTTATCAGCTTATGTTATTTTATTTTCTGCCATATTCCATCTATTATATCAATAATGAACCATGATTTTCAGTAGTACATAATTTAGTATATATTAAGACACCATTATTTAACAAGTTGTTCATAGAATGTTTAGGCACATTCCATTCTATTCCTGATTCTTTCATCAATGTCACCTTCATCCTGAAGCTCCAGGTTCCCTCCCATCACCCTACCTAGCCTAGCAGTCACCTGGATATACACCATTTAATGTTTTATTGTTGTTTAGATCTCCTGTTTTCAGTATTGTTGATACTTATACCACTCCTGTATATCTCTCCTCTACCTGAGAACCTTGGTCCCTATTTCTTCTTATTTCTCATCTGCTTTTTTTTGCTACCCCTCTTGATCTTTGTATAGATATCTCCCAAAGTTATTTAGATGTAATTATTTTATTTCTGTATTTGCTTATTTATTTTAGACAGTAACAGTGTTACATAAAATCACTCCATATTTATATATATTTTTGACATAAATCTATGGGATATTCATATTAATTCAGATAAGTATATTCATCATCTTCTGTAAAAATTCATCTTTGAGTTGATTGACTTGTTCATTTATGGATTTCTTGATCTTGCTGGCTAGTGATTCCTTGATTTCTATTGCCTTGGCTTTCATAGCCATTTTTATGTCCTCATCTATTGGTCTCGTGCATTTTGGTGAACTTAAAAACATGCTAGGATTCCTCTCCATATCCCCAGCTGCTAGTGTCTTACTTAGTTTTTCCATATTTCTTTCGATTTGGTGACTTAGAGTGTTTTGCCCTTGCTCTCAGGTCTCCTTTCTCAACTGTGGCAAGTGGCTGGTTCCCTACTCTGGATGGAGTGCAGCCGTAGGCCAGGATGATGACAGGGGTTGGTCAGGTCTCCTTCCTCTGATATATGTGAGAAGGTGCAGTCCCCAAGCACCGACAATGGTGACCACATGTGGCCTCGCTTCAGCTTTTCCCCCGTACCTGCGAAAGGTGCGAGTGGCCCTCCACCAGAGTCCAACTATGCCAACTATGGTGACCACCAATAACTCTTACCCTGTACCTGTGAAAAGTGTGGGTTGCCTTCCACCCGAGTCCCCAAGCAGGGACTATGGCCATAATTTAGATAATTATATTCATGATAACATTGCTTTCACCTATTTTATAATGATTAGTAACTCACAATATTACATGTGCAACAATCTACAGCATTAGAAGTGGGATGTATCATTTTAAGAAAATATCAAATAGTTTGATATGCATTATTGCACATTTCATTTCTAATAATGTAGGAGAATTTGCAAAAGAGAATAAAACTGATAACTTGGGCTAGTGTGATTGTGCAGCAATTTTGGTGCTTGAATTGCACATTATTGACCTGGGTTCCAGGTATTATCATACACCAAGCAAAACCAGGAGTGATCCCTGACAATAGAATAAACCCTGAGAATAATTTTCTGTGGCAAATCTTCCCTACAAAAAAAAGAGAGAGAAAGAGAAATAAACAGCCACAAAAAATATTTTGTTCCATTGTGAAAGGTAGGTTAGTGGGATTAGTTGATAGAGAGTGGACTTGTTCATCATGATTTCACATATTTAGGTAATAAGAAAAAAATTGAGTACTCTTGAAAGTAACTAATGAAAGTAACTTTGTGTTAAAAAAATCTAGAAGCTTTCCTGGCATACAGAGAGGACAATACATCAGAGAGAGTAATGCTCAGTAAGATAGGTATATCTAGATATGTGTATAAAAACATGATTTTGTTGATGCTTATATCCAACACTGGGTCCCAGTAAAATCTTCTGATTTATTGAGTGATTCAATAATGCAGGTTGACAATCAAGATAAAAATTATTTTCTAATGAGGATTAGGAGGAACAGTTCGTGGTTGGAAGCTTTCCTCAAAGAGCAGAATGTGCAGTTAGAGTAGAAAAGTGTCTACTATGAAAGTGACATGCATGACACCCCTTCATTAACTGTAGTGCAAACCACTGTATCAAAAGAGAAAAAATAGAAGAAAAATGTCTGACCCAGCAGCAGGCTCGGGAGGGTAGGTGAGAGGGAATAGGGCATCAGAAATGGTGAGAGGAAAATTGTTGACACTGATGACAGAATATGTGCACTGGTGAGGCTGTTCTACATTCTTGACTGTAACTCACTCATGAACAACTTTATCTGTGGAGAAAGTGCAGTATGAATAACCTTTAACCACAAATTTTAAATATAACTTAAAAAACTCAGTTTTCTTTCTCAGCACACAACAAATGAATTTCTAATCATGTTATACCATTCAACCAATGAAATATTTGAGACCTTTGTTAATGCCACTAGACCCATCTTGATTACTCAGAGGCGATGTTTGCTTTTATTAGTAGTATTTCTTGAAGTACTCTAGGGTTCTTTCATCAATAATGTATTTTCACAAACGAATATAATACCTGAAACTTTTAAGATAGTGTTCACACTAAATATCAGGGCGTATCTCAGCATGATGAGGTTGAAATAACACTATATTTCAAATATTTTGTTGATGTTACTCCTTAAATTATCTGAAGAACTGAAGGTTACTATCAGGACTTAATATAATTCTGAGACACTGTGTTTTATAATTTGCTCACTTTAACTTTGAAAAGTTGCTTCTTACTCAAGAAAAGCAATAGCCAATTAGAACTTTCATTATTAACATATATGATAAGTATCAATTATCAACATCTGTTTATCTTGCTTTCTACACTGGTTCTTTAGGTATAAAGTTCCAGTGTTCCAAAAAAATCAAATGACATAAATGGAACATAAGCATATTCAATATGGTACGTAATAATGAGTACTGCTTTACCATGTTGTTATTCTTAGTGAAACTTGAACCTACAGAGAGTAAAATCATTATGACTATAGGCTCTTTTAAATCTAAGTACTTTGTACTGAGAATTTATTTTCTTGTACAACCATTTTCCAACAATTCTGGTCCATGCTTTTTCTAAAGATTTCCTCCTTATTAAGAGTAAGTAGCTCTTTCTTTAGCTTGCTATGCATATTCTTGTTGTCAGCTTTTTTAATTTTGTTGTTTTTGGAGCCACTCCTCACTGTGCACAGGATTTATTCTTCCTCCTGCATTCAGGTATTACTTTGGGTGGTGCTCATGTAAAGCATGTATCAGATTAAATACAGGTAGTCTTTGTACAAGGCAAGTTCTATAAATCTTATTCTGTTTCTCATATTCTTGCCATGGGCTTCAATTCTAGTCTTCTCTTCTGTTATCCCTCCCTTCTTTATTTCTTGCCACCTATGTAAAATCATTTTCATTTTTTCCAAATATTTACTTAAACTGATAAAAACATATATTTTTCACTCTCTGTTTTCTGTTAACATTCCATCCTTTTTTCCCTCTGGGGATCTCCCAATATTACTTCAATGCTCAGGCTTGACAACACTATGCTTCTAAAACCTAGAAGTGCTGAGAAAGACTAGGGCCATGCCAATGTGCTTGGTGGGAAAAATGATGCATGCTGTGAAACTCTCAGCCTACATATACAAAGGCATGTAGCTCCTAAGCCTTAAGATATTTTTATCTCTGTCTTCTGAATCATACCCATCTTTTGAAATTGCAACTAAAATATTGACCTTGTCTTTTTATATGGTAGAATTTATTGTCTCCACTTGTTTGTGTCTGTGCTACTTATATTAGAGCTCAATAAGACTTAGTATGTTATATAGTATGCCATATCCTTTAGGCACACAGTAAGTCAAGATCTTTAAATACAGAAGTTGTTGTCTTTATCATTTACGTCACTCAGACAACTAGGCAATGTGAATTTCATCAGGTGAATAAAAGAGAGTTTTCAGGAAATATACTCATCACGAATTTGAGATGCATTGAGTATAGTGAATCTGAGGCTGGAGAGACACTAAAGGACATAAAACACTTGTCTTCTTTCTGAACACAAACCTATTTTGATTCCCAGTATTGCCATGATCACTCTTGAGCACAGAGCCAGAAATAACCCCTTGAAACACCAATGTTCTCAGACTTGTACCTTATCCTACTAAAGTTATCCTTATAAATCTGATCTTTAGAAATTCTTAAAATAATCTCCAATTAAATCACTTGGAAAAATTACACTCCCTCCCACATTCTTTCTCCTCTTACTTCATTTTTCCATAAATTATTCTGTTTGATTTTGATTGCAATCAAGCAGTTATCTTTTGAAAATTAAAGAAGACCTGCCAATAAAGAACCACCTTGGATTAGTGCATAGAAGACACTGGAGTCAGAAATAAAGCTGGTGAACTCTCCAGGCTGAAAAATAGCAGGTGTACTTTCTTTTTACAAAAAAAAAAAAATCATACCCGGGACCAGAAAGGTGGTGCAAGCAGTAGGGCATTCACCTTGCATGTGCTAAGCTAGGACAGACCATGGTTCAATCTCCTGGCATCCCATATGGTCTCCCAAGTCAGGAGCGATGTTTGAGTGCATATCCAGAAGTAACCCCTGAGCCTCACTAGGTGTGGCCCAAAAAACAAACAAACAAACTAAACAAACAAAAAGTTATACCCAGAGTAGTATTGAAACTTGATTTCCATTATACAGCCAATATGTGAGCTATATTGAGCCAATTGAGCCAATATATTGGTCAATATTTTCGGTTCCAAAAATTTCCCAAGTAAGATACCAATTGGATGTAAAAAACACTAAGGACACTAAGGTAATACTTTATTTTTGTATGTGCTTGTTTAAGGGAATAAAGCCAGACCAGCCACACACAAAATAAATGCTTTAACTGCTACATCATCTCTCTGACCTCACATATTATTTTTCATCTTGGAAACTATGGCAGTGAATTGTAGCATTGAAAGAAAATGGTTCAGATCATCCCATTTTTTGGTATACAACTTTATTCAAACTTCAGACATTGTCTTGAGTCATTCACTGAAAAGCAATCTATTGAGTTAATATTTAGTGGCAATCATAGTCAACACTAAATATTAGTTGGGTTGGGTTTGGGTGGAAATAAAGAAATAGCTGTAGACTATTATGACTATTATTGCAGAAATGATATCTCTATAAAGGGAAAATGGCCAACATTTTCATAATTAACCATTAATAAATATGTACTCTTAATTGGTTCCTTGTTACTACTCACCCACCTACTGATAAATCTATTACAAACTTTTGTTTAAGAATATTGCACCAAATAATGTCAATGTTTTCCTAGTAAAATTACTGAGAAAATATAATTAATCTACTGCAAAGGATGAAATTAATTTCCTTAAAAACACACATTTGTATTATTGCTGTTGCTACATATCTCTTATGTCATATGAAGAACTATTTCTTTATTGTTGCTATTTTCTAGCAAGCATAACCCAAAAGAAGGTTGTTTCTATATTTTAGACACTTTGACCATCTGATTTCTTTTACCATTTTTTGTTTGTTATTTGGGTCACACTCAACTTAGTTTAGTGGTTACTCCTCAATCTGTGCTCAGAAATCACACCTGGCAGGCTTGGGGAATGGGACCATATAGGATACTGGGGATTGAACATGGATAAACTTTATACAAGGCAAACACGTTACCCACCGTTCTATCACTCCGGCCTCAGGTTTCTGTTACCATATTTAATAAAATCAACTCCAGATCCCTATGCCAATATGGTATCTAAATACTCTTAAGCATAACTATCCAATTCACAAAAATTAATGCTCATAGCCTCAGTAATTTTTTATAATCAGCCATCAGTCATTGTTCTTTGAGCATTATAAAATGACCAATTTTTATTGTGAATTATTTTCCAGGATATCCCTCAATTTACATTTCACAAATTGACAGTGCACACTTGAAATTGCAGTTAGACATCATAGCACTTCAACAATGTTTGTTGCAATATACAAAATGATGGAACAGGTTGTTTGTGCACAGTTCAGGAATTATAAGTATCAAGTTTCTTATTCAAATGGGAAGCATTGCTTTATTGATTTCTGAGGTAGCAGACATTCCATGGCATCCAACTACCAGAATGTTATACAAGTCAGGTTTCTGAACAAACAGTCCCTGTTGGGATATCACTATCATTGACAGAATTTGGATTGTGTCCTGTACTCCAGGTTCTTGTTTTAAAATCACAAATATCTATGATGACCGTAAATCCCTACTCATAGTACCATCTTATTTTAACATTATGACTTCAAATATTAGGATAAAAGGTTTTAATATTAATTTTTATTGATAATTTATTTTCAGTTTTTGGGTTTTTCGGTCCACCTGGCAGTGCTCAGGGGTTACTCCTGGCTCTATGCTCATAATTGCTCCTGGCAGGCTCAGGGGACCATATGGGATGCCGGGATTCGAATCACTGTCCTTCTGTGTCTAAGGCAAATGCCTTATCACTGTGCTATCTCTCCGGCCCCGATTCATTTTTTATTTTGTTTTGTTTGTTTTTTGGAGGACTATGGCCACCATTGTTCAGTATTTATCCCGACTTCTCTCTGTGATTACTCCTGACTGGGCATATGTGGTTCTGGGACTGAATCTGGGTCGGATTCATAGAAGGCAAGTGCTCTAACCATTGTACTAGTGTTCTGGCCCATCCTAGAGCCCAATTCTTATTTCTATAGTAATCAAGACACCAGGCAGAAAATAACTTGCAATTAATTGTTGCAATAAATTATAGATATTTTATAATAATATTTTATTATAAATAAATATATTTATACATATAAATAATTTATGAAATGTTTACTTTATTATTTTCAGTGTTGTTTAAAATGTGGTTGTTAAATATTATCAGTTAAGTGATATAACTTAAAGACAGAATATGTCATTTAATGAAAGTACTTTTTTTGCATATTGGGTTATTTAGTATACTTACTCCTCACAAGTTACAAGTTAAATATAATATAGTATAAATATTATTTTTTAAGTAATTTCTTTCTCTCAGAAATTATTTCTGACTTTTTTGTGGGGGGGGGTGTGGAGCTCACTCTGAGGTGCTCTGTGCCTACTTCCTATTCTGTGTTTAAAAGTTGCTCCACAGGGGCTGGAGAGATAGCCTGAAAGTAAGACGCTTGTTTGCCTTGTGTCCAGAAGGAAGGTGGTTCAAATCCTGGCATCTCATATGGTCCCCCATGTCTGCCAGGGATGATTTCTTAGTGTGGAGCCAGGAGTAACCCCTGAGCACTGCCGAGTGTGACCCAAAAACTAAAAACAAAAAAACGTTGCTCCAAAGTAGTGGTGGGAATGAAACCCTGAAATACTCTGTGCAAAGCATCTGATCTACCTCACTGAACAATATGCCCTGGGCCTGTAGTATATTTTATACACATATTTATCAGTCAGAATTTTCTGTTGCATTGTTTATATTTTGGTGCTTAATGACTATCAGAATATTATATATATGTATGTATACACACATATATATATGTACATAAAAATTCTTATGCTTTAAAAGGTTGGTGAAAAAATTGAAAATGTTTGTTCCTATAATTACAGGAAATGTAAAATCCAGTTTTAAGCGTTCTTTTCATTTGTGGATATTGATCTGTGTGTGTGTGTGTGTGAGAGAGAGGAGTGGGATTACCCTTAATTTCTCTATATTTTCTGTTAAGTGCTTCTTTGTAATATAAGATGTATGAAACCTAAAATATAGTACTAGTAGTTACAGATTAATAAGTGAGAGTGCTTTTGTTTAAAAATAATTCTATGTTAAAGATAAGAACCAAAGTGCATTGAAAAATTTGTGGTAAAAGAAACAATTTAATGCTTTTTTCCAGTGATAGACTTTTTACATGACCAGTGGTGTCGGAAAATAGGAGTTATCACATTATTTGTTATTGTAATTAACATGATCTTAACATAAAATATATCCACTGATAAATTCTCTCTCAAAATATGAAGAGTAGGGGCCCGGGAGATAGCCTTTTGCCTTTCATGCAAAAGGTCATTGGTTTGAATCTCAGTGCCCCATATGGTCCCCTGTGCCTGCCAGGAGCAATTTCTGAGCATGGAGCCAGGAGTAACCCCTGAGCACTACCGGGTGTGACCCAAAAACCACAAAAAAAATATGAAGAGTATAGCTGACTTCTTATTTGTGTGCATTCTGAAGGTATGGTGGCTAGTTTAATTGTACAGGGTACTGGATCATGCCTAATTGAGTTAATGAAGCTCTGCTGTAACAAGAACCCTCTAAAGGAAAATAAAAACACAGAATGAAATTTCAGTATGCAAATTAGCCTAGCTTTGCTGGCTTTCACTCTCATGGGTAGAAGACACAGTAAAAGAAAATCTTTAAATTAAAGCCAATTACACCACATAGTCAAAGATCAGGTTTACCTAAAATTGTCACAAGGGAACTGTGTGTGTTCTGGGGAAGGGAGCCCAAATCACTGGTTGATTGTTGCTAGTTGACCCAGCCTGGAATTTATTTATTTATTTAGGCATTTATTTATTCCTAAATTCTAATGACTGGTCAATTTCACGAGTCTCTTGACATCTTTAAAAATTTCTGGTTTCTGGTTAATCAATGGATACACATATTGTGGATAGTTAATATTTATGGAGCCTTTAAAAATTGCTCTATTTTCAGTAAGTGGTTTGTCCCTTTCTTATAACAATTATTTTAATTTCCTCAGTAGTTGACTGTACATTTTATAGATAGCTTTTGAGTACTATTGAGATGAATGTATTTCAAATTTAAGAGTATTTACCTTTTTTTGTTTGTTTTATTAAGGCCACTGCCATTGACTCTCAGGGGTTACTTCTGGCTATGCGCTCAGAAATCACTCCTGGCTTGACGGATCATATGGGATGCCGGGGGATCGAACCATGGTCTGTCCTAGGCTAGTGTGCACAAGGCAGACGCCTTACCACTTTGTGCCATCATTCCGGCCCTGATATATACTTTACTTTTGAGAAACTAGTCTGTGTCTAGCTTGTTGTAGATCAGGTATCGATTCTGTTGTAGTTGGCTTTGGATTTGGTGTTTAAGTCTGATCATTTTTTATTTCTACTTGATGTTCATATGACTGGTCTTCATATGTTTGTTCTTGGTGTACTCCATTATTTCCCCCTCAATTTGAGAGGCAAACAAGATGGTCCAACTTACTGGTATGTAGTTTTGTTTGGAGGTAAGAATAAAAAAAAAAGAAAAAGAGGAAAAAGGGACGGGGGGCAAAAATTCAAGCAAAAGAAAAAAAGCAGGAGTCCTTCTAGAGACTATAAAAATCAGTTCAAGAAAAGAAAGGGGAAAGGAAAGAAAACATAAAAATAATAAAAAAAATCAAACCCAAAATACCCACAAAAACAAAACAAAATCAAAGAAACAAACAAAAAACCTGAAGAACACCACAGCAATGAAGATAACAACCAAACACTAATGATGGTCCTGAAATAAAGATGAATCAAAGCATAGGGAAAAAAAGGCAAAGGAAAGAATAAAAAAAAGCAACAACAATTACAAAAAACATTATTTTGTGCTATTTTTTTGCATAGGCATAGTAAAAATTGAGGAGATTGGAAAGGGAATTCCCCTGACCTAAGAGATAAAAGTTTTTTCTGCCCTTGAAGTATACTGTCATGGGTATAACTACGGGCTCCGTACATGCTCTTTTATGCTCCCCTAAGTCCTTTCGCCATGGCTGGAAGTTTTATTCTTGACTTTACATGATGGAATCACTCCTAATGGAGCTCTGGTGACCATATGAAATGATCAGTAATCTAGCATAGGTTGGTCATAAGCAAGCCAAGCAGTGAACCAGGTGTATTGTCAATATTGATCCCCAAAATGGAATTTTTTTGTTTGTTGAAAAGGGTCAAAACATATTATCTTTTCTATTTAATGGTCAAATCAAATTATTTGTTATTAATTCTTAAAGACAACTTTAATTGTATGGTTCAAACTAGCACATATCATGTTATCTTTTTTTCTGGGTGCCATCTTCACTTGAAAAACTAAATCTTCTGGAATTTTTTGCCAATTGCATCATTTATTTAAGGCCAAAGAAAGAAAACGTCCTGGATTCGTATTGCACGAGAGAAACTAAATTGCTATAATTATTCCACTTTTTGTCTATTTTTGTGCTAATATGTAACAAACTATTTTCTTATTATTGCTTCAGTAATTCAGAGCCATGTATCATTTGGAAAATAGCCTTACTTCTGTTATCTCATATAAAATGTTTATTGCTTTCTCTGCAAATTTTCTCATTCTTAATTTTATTTCAAAGAAATAACTATCTTCTTTGTCTTCTAGCACTGATAATACCTTTATCTCAAACTATTTATCTTAAACAATTTAAGATATTGTGCTTTAAATACTGGACCTTATCACAATATGCTTATCACTAAAAGAAATGTATATCTGCCTTCATGGCTTCCTGACTGCATGTTGGTGGCTTTCAAGCTGCAAATTTCAAGAATTTTGTTACGATTTTCATAGATCTTGATCAATGTTCATCAGATCCACACCGATTCTCATCATGTGATTGCCCTGAGTTGTTTTCAAACTCTTATTTGCCAGTGGGATAAAGAACATTGTATTCAGATTGACCTCTAAGCTGCCTCACACCTTCCTCACAGTTTGTCCTCTAAAGAACATTGTCTAGCCCTATTAATTGTGCCATATTCATTCCACAATTTGTCTACATGGTGTTCTTTCTACATTACCTTTCTTTTCACCGTCTGTTAGGGCCATCCTGTCGTCATCTTTCTCTTTGAAAACACTTTTTGAAATTATTCCTAATTACTTAGTCAGGAGCTAGAGAGATAATACAGGACTAAGGTGCTTGACTTTCACATAGCCACCCCTGGGTCAATCCCTGCAGCCAATGAACAGTGCCAGAAGAAAGCCTTAAGCACCTACTTCCTTCCAATTATGGCCCTAACAACCAGCTCCTCAAGAAACAAAAGAAAACACACATTAAGAAGAGGAGTGAAATCTGGGAAATTGGTGGTGGTAATCTTGCACTGGTGAATGGGGGTTTTCTTTACATTACTGTAATCATACAACTACAATCACATTTGTAATCATGGTGTTTAAATAAATATAATTTAAAAAGATCTGTTGAATACCATGTTTTTCTTAGATCTTATAAATATAACTGATCACATTTAAAACATTTGTGTTTTCAACTATTTTTTTCTTTCATTTCTCTAATGCATTAATCTTTTTTAAAGTAGGGAGTATGAACTTCTAGCTTTTTTTTTCTTTTCTTCAACTTACTATAATGCTTAACATGGCCAGGAGAATAATAAACTAAACACTTAGGTGAATTACCTCTTCAGTGATAAGTGTTATTTTTTGGGGGGGTCACACCCGGCAGTGCTCAGGGGTTACTCCTGGCTCCATGCTCAGAAATTGCTCCTGGCAGGCATGGGGGACCATATGGGGCACCGGGATTCGAACCGATGACCTTTTACATGAAAGGCAAACGCCTTACCTCCATGCTATCTCCCGGGCCTCATGTGTGTTATTTTGATAAACAAAACCAAGGAGATAATATGTGATAAATCCATTTAATAGTTGAAGTAACACTTTAAATAGATTGAATATCAATGGAAAAATTGAATATAAGTATTACATAAATATTTAATAGTAAATCATACCTTCTAAAATTTAGCATATATTATTTGCATGTCATAAAATATATAAACATGTCTATTTCAAATAATCTGACCATTCAAAATTTTAATGAAAGTCACTTAAGGCAGTTTAAGAATTGGCATAATGATTTCATATACTGAAAACTGATCTTTAGGAAATAAAATCTTATGTGTGAAAGTTAAGTGCTGAGGGATAATTTTTCTGATGTTCAATCTGTGAAAATAAAAATTAAAAAGTTTTAGATATATAATAATTGTGTTAGGTAAGAATATGTGTGGATGTGTGGATTTTTTATGGAATACAAAATACTTGTATACTAATTCTTGTAGATAAAATAGAAACACATACTCCTAATTTCATTTTTATGACTTCAATTTACAGAAATGTGTTTATTTTAACCTTATTTAAATAATTTGACTTTGCTTAGGGAACAATTGAAATGAAATGTTGAGAAACATTGAAAAGATCGTAAAGCATAAAATATAACAATTTGAAATCACGCCCATAAAACAATCATCATCTCCTATTACAAATGTCAGTACCATTCTTAGATTTCTACCCAAATAGACAAGCATTTCGAGAAGTTCAAATAGAACAATAACAAAATTTAATATAATTATTGCATTAATATAATTTTTACAAACTCAATAGAATCAGTAATTTCTATTTGATAGCAGATACTTAAAGAGTGTACCCATTAATATTTAAAAGAAATTTAAAAACCTTCAATATTCTTACATTTTAGTACGGATATTAGAGACTTCAAACAATTTCTATAAGCATTATCCTTTTCCAAGCTCCATAGACTACATTCATATTCATTGTAGCACATAGTATTTAAAAGCTGTTAGGATTATCTTATTTGTAAATATAGAGTGATTCAAGTTGTTTCTTTGCAGGCTTCTACTATTTTATTTTATGAACATTTTCTTTCCCACAATACTAAGCCCAGTTCTGATTCTTGATAAGCACCATACTTAATCTGATCTTTCTTTCACCATAGTGTGTAGAACACAATAATATTTAATAAACCATAGCTAATTTACATTCAACTCAGATAACAGTAATGATTTTCTTGCTATTATTTTTATCATTTAAACTCCTTTCTCAAAACTGAGAAGATACATTTCCTTTCCTGTGCAAAAAGTACTTTACTTGCTTTAATTACATTGCAATGCAAATTGTGTGCATTAAGTACTTCTTTGCTGTCCCAAAAAACCAAGGTAAGTCTGTATTCGTATTTTTTTCAAAAAGAGGACAATAGTCCTGATTGACAATGTTGTTAAAAAAATAAGAGAGGTAGAAGGACAGAATATTAAAAATTAGTTACTAGCTTATCATTTATTTTGAGTAATTAAAAGATAAATGGACAAATGGATCACCAGGAGACTGGAGAAATTGTGCAGTTGATGTAAGGGTTTGCTTGAAAGCAATTATTCCTGGTTCAGTCTGCAGCACTATACATGGTCCCTAAATTTTTTCTATGAGTTATCCTTGAACAGAGAGCCAGGAGTAAACCCTGAATACTACTGGGTGTAGGAACCCTCCACCCCAAATAAGGAGTCTTCAGAGGTAGTATAAAGCTGACCTTGGCATTCATACAGTCCTTGGCACTCCTTATGGTCCTTTTAGTATCACCAGGACTTATCCTTGAATGTAGAACTAGGAATAAGCCCTGAACATCAGAATGCCCCCACAAAAAATAAAAAAAAAATGATAACTAGTAAGGACTGATCTTCATGTATTATACTATTGAAATTTTAATTATGGCTTATTCCATGAAAACTTGAGATAAGCGATAAATATATGAGGTGTTTATTGGCAGTTAAAATGTGTGCCCTGGTTCTGAAAACTGAATCAGGTCAAAACGTGTTTGAATTATACGTATTCTTAATAATTTCTGCTCCAGGACTTCTCTCTATATATCTTTGTTTCTCTTTCTTCTTTTTATTTTCTTTAGTCTATTCCCACCTTACTTTCTGAGTTACCATAGCAAAAAATGTAGCTCCCTGTTGGTATATGTAACATATATCATAATATCCAACTTCTAAAAAAATGTTCTAATAAATTTTAAATCATATATATCAAATATATAGCTATTTCAAATTTGAATTGTGAAATTATTGTTCTCAGAGTGCTGTAACCCTGAGATTTGATTGTTAGTTTTATACTGTCAGTAATGGAGGTAATATGATTATTGCTTAATGTTTTGCCACGGATGGGTTAATTTGCTTTATATTTTTTAATTTAGATAGTGATAATTTTCTAGTCAATGAAAACCAACTTTCACTGCAGACACACACATTCCCCTTAAAATACATTTCCAATTTGTAATTTTTTAATGAAAGTTCCACATATTTCGTTATGTAAGCTAGTTTGAAATCTAGCTGTTAGTCATTTAGTTTGGCAATTGTGAGTGTTCATAGCTTTGGAGGAAAAATGAAAATCTGGCTGACAATGAAATTTTAATTTTTCTGAATGGAGAAAATTGGAAAGAACTCACAAAAACAATGCCTTAAGCTTTAAAAGTTACAGCAAAACATCTGAATGTTTACAAAAATATTTCTTCTCTTAGGTAAGTAGTTTTACACGTCCTTTAAGTGCTTTCCAAGGTCTCCGATTATGATGTTTTACTGAACACTTTATTATTTAGTGCCATTTGCTAATTTTTATGGTTGAAATTTCAGACGAATTAAGGACTTCTGACTATTGCAAGCATGAAACATAGTATTCAAATAGTTCTGTTGATATGTGACAGGAGGCAATATTCTAATAGTTATAATACCAGTTAGTGTTATCATACTTCAAAGTGACATTCGATGGGCACTATATTCTTCTTGATTGACAATTTACAGATAAAATATTCATCATAGTTTAATTTTAATTATTAGTGTTTTGATGCTTATTATCTGAAAAATTTCTAAAAAAAAGAAAACTACAGTTTTTCTAGTCTTCTTTTGACATCAAGACAGCCTTCAATCAGAAACACTAAATAGCATGTTCTCAATATCTATGGTAGTCATTTACAATAGCAGAGCTGGAATCTGAATCACTACTAGAACATGACAAAAAGAGATTTAATACTGAGTAAGAAAAAACGATTTCTGGGGCCGGGCGGTGGCGCTGAAGGTAAGGTGCCTGCCTTACCGCGCTAGCCTTGGAGGGACCGCGGTTCGATCCCCCATGCCCCATATGGTCCCCCAGGCCAGCCAGGGGCGACTTCTGAGCGCATAGCCAGGAGCAACTCCTGAGCGTCACTGGGTGTGGCCCAAAAACCAAAAAAAAAAAAAACGATTTCTGAAAAACTCATGCCAATTATCGGAAAAGATTTGAATAAGTATTCTTACTTATCCTACATGAAATTGAAAATGTTCATTAGAAAAATGACTTTCTGTTAAGTTTAAAATCACCTAGCTCTGTAGAAAGCAATCTCGGTATTTGCACATGTCCTAGGACCAGTCCTAGGGTAGAGTCTTTAAGGTTCTAGAGGTTGTTCCAACATTGTTGATGTGTTCAGTTTTCTGTGTCCTGTGCTCCATGTTCTCACTCACAACTGAGAGGAAAGTTTCCTGACATCTCCACAACAACAAAATCAAACAAACAAAACCCCTGGGATATGGCAATGAGAAAGTATGGAACCAGTGGTTGTTCCCATGACAATATGCTCCAG
>PVKC010014330.1:0-22246 GCA_004027635.1 Crocidura indochinensis | reverse complement strand
AAAAAAAAAAAAAAAAAAAAAAAAGAAAAGAAAAAGAAAGTACTGTATACTCATAGTTATTTTCTTTATCTTCTCCTACTTCATGAGCTGATAAAAGTTCATTAAACTGCAATGCATTTGGAAATGTGACCATACAAGAAGCAAATAGAAATGCTGTTCTCAGAATTTTTTAAACAAACTTCAGATAAAAATCACAACAAATATAAACATTAAAAAAGGTAAAAACTATCTGTCAAGAACAAAATTCATTTCTTGCATTCAGACCTCATTAACTTTGTTTTGCATGCATGCCTGCTGATGTTCAGATAGAAAAATAAGCTTAAATGTAAAAAATCAACTATGTGACCAGAATTGGGGATCATGCTGAGTGAAGACAGACACAGATCCAGAATTTTTCTCTCACACATTAGGGATATAGAGGCCAAACACAACAGACCCTGAGAACTGGTCTACAGAACTGAGCTTACTATGGTGGAAAGTCAGAGATAAGGTTGAGTCAGAAAGCCTATGTTAATAATGAAGGAAAGTGCAGGGGTGTAGTATTGGAATACTCAATGCATTAAACCTTATTTATTATTAACAGCAATGCTAATCACACGACTAAAATAAGCCTAAGAAATAATAAAATTAAAGGTACATAATGTTTTTTAAAAATATTCTTTTATTTTTATTCCGTCTAGCTTTCTACCTACTCCTGCGGCTTCTGAACTTTTCAAAAAGTTTTTGTTTGCTTCTCCAAAATGGCATTAAACACATCAAAAACTTGGCACTTTGGGCAATGTATGGTATAAAAATGTGAGGAACTTTAAATAGATAACTGCTGTCCCAGCAAAAGCATTTATGTCGATTTTAACTAGCTTTCCTTTAACCTTCTGGATTGCAACAGAGCTGATACAAAAACCATGTCTGCAAGTTCTAAACTAAATGAGTTTGATGGTGTCAGCTTAACTGGAGCCAAAATAAGCTTACGGTATATGTTTATAGTCTCTGTTTTATACATGTCTGGAGCAGAAAAACTATTGAAGTTGAATTACTTCTCACCCCTGGAGAGAGCAGTCTTTCAATGTCATGACAAAGGTCAGGGACAGGTCATCAGGGAGAAGACAGCTTCTGGTTACCAGAGTACGTTTTTTTAAAGCTGCCAATGTTTCACTTTCACAAAAAAAAAAAAAAAAAAAAAAAAAAAAAAAAAAAAAAAAAAAAAAAAAAAAAAAAATTGTAAATAGGTATAAGAAAGGCACATTTTTACGCACTCTTAGATAGGTATTCCTTTACATTTTTCTTTGTGCTCACAGAAAAATCATATTGCAACACTTTTGCTTTGTTTTGTTTGACCATACCCAGAAGTATACAGGGATATGCACCCAAAGACCACTTCTGACTGACTTTGAGGACATTATGGGGTGCCAGTAAACCTAGGTCATCACATGCAAGGCACCTTACTTGTGGTACTATTTCTTAGTTCTAATGTACAATAGTTTGTCATGACATATAAATCTTCACTTACATATAAATGTCCCAAAACTGCATAATAGGTTAATAAATTTATTGATATGTTTCAGAAACTGGTAAATAAAATATGAGGAATATAATACGTGATTTAAATTATAAAAAAAAATTCTCAGGCGCTAGAGGTAAGGTGTCTGCCTTGTAAGCGCTATCCTAGGACAGACCTAAGATATCCTAGGTTCAATACCCCGGAGTCCTATATGGTCCCCCAAGCCAGGAGCAATTTCTGAGCCAGGAATAACTCTTGAGTGTCAACTGGTGTGCCCCCCCCAAAAAAAATACCCCACAAAAACCAAAACAAACAAATTTTAAAAAGCCATTCTCTAAGCCCCTCAGCATAAAGTAGATTTATCATTCACATAAAGCAGTCATTATTTTCATTTAAAATTCTATCTCTTATTTTGCCCCCTATCTTTTTAAGCAGGCCCCTTTTCTACAATTTGTAGACTGTACAATCTACTACCTACAAATGTATATTTTTGATAGACAATCTACTCAACAATTGTTGTGTCCTAATTATCGCCAATTTCATTCTCATATTCAAGATTCTTCTATGTGTAACTAAGCATGTGATTTAATGAATGACCCACCTTCAGTATTGATCAATTTATCTATATGATGTCTTGTTGCTGTTGCTATACTGACCTCTGCAGGCTAGTGAAGTTGGGAGCAATTGTTTGCTTTGTCCCTATTGCTGCTGGCAATATAGTGTCTCAAAGAATTTTGCTTTTCAAGAGGCGCCAATAAGCTAAAACTTAGTTTTATTCTAACTTTAAAAAACTTGTTATATAAATAAATACAAATTGTATATTTAAACATACATGTATGTGCATTTTAAAGAATGAGTTCAAAAGTAGTATCACACCATTTTGACCACTAAATTTCTTACCTAATAATTTTATTTACATTGAAAAAGAAACAAAGCTTTAAAATAATATATTAAAATAATATTGATAATTAACCATAGTTACTACCTTTAGTAGAGGAAAGGTTCATTTATGAGTCAGTAGTATAACAATTTCACTTGAAAAAGGTTTTCTTTGATAAATTGTTGAACTGTTTGTTCCTGTATATTTTTATTTTTCTCTTATGATGAAATGAATATTTTCAATTTTATATTAATATCACTTGAATAAAACAACTGTTCTTCAATAAGACTATGAATTCTGGTATAGGTGCCATTAATAATATGTACATTTTACAAAGTATATATGCTAAATTCAATTTTATAAGGTAAATTGAACACTACCTGTAGTCTATTATTTCTCTTAGACTATATTCTGTAGTCATCCAAATTTGTTTATGATAAATTGTAACTTTCCATTTTCTTTTTTTTTCTGTTTTTGTTTGTTTGTTTGTTTGTTTGGTTGGTTGGCTTTTGGGTCACACCCAGCGGTGCTCAGGATTTACTCCTGGTTCTACGCTCAGAAGTTGCTCCTGGCAGGCTCAGGGGACCTTATGGGATTCTGGGATTCGAATCACGGTCTGTCCTGTGTTGGCCACAAGCAAGGCAAAACGCCTTAGCACTGTGCTATCACTCCATCCGTAACTTTTCTATTAATTTCATAAACCTATTTCATTGTTATATTTATAAGGTATATATACAGATAATATATACATATAAACATATATATGAATATATATATATATATATGATTCTATATATTGATCAAGCGTTTTTCTTAGAAGAGTGTTAAACTAAATTTTAAACATTTTAAACTGAAGACTACTTATGGTTTTACAAATAAAAAATGTTTAAAAATTCAACCCTGATCATGGCTTTTACCTGTTTTGGGTTTTTTTGTTTGGTTGGTTGGTTTTTGGGCCACACCTGTTTGCCGCTCAGGGGCTATGTGCTCAGAAATCGCTCTTGGCTTGGGGGACCATATGGGACACAGGGGGATAGAACCGCGGTCCGTCCTATGCTAGCGCTTGCAAGGCAGACACCTTACCTCTAGCGCCACCTTCCCGGCCGTGTTTGTTTTTTTTTTTTTTTTCAATCTTTTTTGTTGGTTTGTTTCTGTTTTAGGGCCATATTTAGCAGATGTTTAAAGCTTATTCCTAATTCAATGGTCAGGAATAACATCTGGCATTGCTCAAGGGTATTTTCTGATTTTATCTAGTCCCTGTAGTTATGCAAAGTATTTCTAGAAATAGGTATATGTGATATTCAGACAATTTTCATGTTTTCCATAAAATCATTTATAGAAAGAGCTTTACTGATGCATCCTTGAAAATTTTACTGTGGTATATTCTGACACCTTTGATCCTTTAAAAGAATCAGTAGTAATTCTGAATAGTTCATCTAATGTTATTTAGTTAGAATAATGTTATTCCCCCTTAGCTATTGTTACCTATTGTGATGTGTAGGCACATGTGACTTTGAGGAATAAACAGGTGTCAGCCATATGCAACATAAATGACTTATCCCCCTACTGTTTCTTTAACTCCCAACATTGTTTTGAGGTTGACTTTATTATTTTTAGGTACATTTAGCACTAGTGTAAATAAACAATCTTCCTGGGAGAAGGTTGCAGATACTAATGTTGTGATTTAGTTAGAAAATTGTACGTCTGAAACTTTATTATCGACATTTTTGTAAAACACAATATAGGTCTATGGAGAAGTAGGTATATAGATAAGAAAAGTAACCCCAGGCTTTCCCCAACCCCCACCCTGCTCAAAAGGGAGGGTCTGGGTGGGGGAGGTGAGCTTCCGGGCTTCCAGCTCTTTAAGGATCTCTTTCCTTTCTGGTAGCCAGGAGCTTTTGCCAGCATGGAAAATGGCAGGCCTCCATGTCAAAGGCCTTTTTACCAAGCCTAGGAAGAGTGCAGGTCTTGGGCCACCCCCAAGAGTCTTCCATATCCTTCCTCCTGAACTCCAGGGCCACCCAGGGGGCCAGTGATGTGGGTGTGGGGGAGGAATTTAAAGGGGACCCCAGGCTTTCCCCAACCCCACACATTACAAGAGTAGCTGGCTTCGGGAAGTCACAATCAAATTTCCTTCCTAACAGTGTCCATTTGGAAACTGTGCAGGGGTGCTAAGTATAGACAATTAATTAGGATATCATTGGGTTTAATCTGATTGTCATATATCAGGGGTCTCAAATTCAATTTACCTGGGGGCCACAGGAGGCAAAGTCAGGGTGATCCTTGAGTGCAAAGTCAGTAGTAAGCCTTGAACATTGGGGGGTGTGGCTAAAACAAGACAAATAAAAAAAAAAAGATTCCTCTAGGGAAGGGCCACAAAATGTTGTACGGAGGGCCCCCAGGCTGCGAGTTTGAGACCCCTGGCTATGTTGTATACTTTCCTTCCGCCCCTTGGATCATCACCCAGTAGCTCATTTTTAGTCCTTTACTCTCTTACCTCCACCACCTATTACCCAATATTTAACCATTTTTACCCTCAGTTCTAGGCTTCCCATGAAGCACATCATTATCCCCACTCAATTAAACTGCCAAACAGCCACCAAAGTAAAAAAAAAAAAAAAAAAATGGACTCTCAGTCTAAGAGGAAACCAGTACTCTGTTCCTATTTATAAATTTTAAGCAGCTTCCTGTCCTCCACCTACCTTCACTGTGTAACTGTGGATACTACCATACTAGGTTTCTGATTGGTCCCCACTCAAAGACATTTCCCAATATGGGACTGCTAGGTGTCATTTTGCAGACTCCAGAAGGTCAAATCACAGACCAAAGTGATGTCCTAAATTCAACACCCTCCCCCAACTATTTCTAATGACATGAAAGGGGAATGTATATCTCCTTTGAATATCATAGATGTATTCCCTTAACCGCTGTAACTCTTATTGAATGTCTTCTTATACAGTAACAATTTTGCCCACTGTTTTTTTGGTTTTTTTTTTTTTTTTTGTGAACTGTTCAATAAGGAATTTCAATAGAAGAGTCAACCCTTTAGAATGCATGTTAGAACAAAGTTAAGGGGATTGTTGAACTTGTTCCCTGGGCCCCCAGAGGCACCAATATTACCTTGTTGCATTGTTCCTCTTTTGCGTGGGCATATTAAAATGGGAAAATATTACATATGTAAACAAGTTCTCATCTAATAGAGTTAGGAACACAAATTTTGTAATGCAGTTAGATCTTATACCCTGACCATTGGCATAATGATTTGGCTCAGGCCTCAGAAGAATGGGCATTGCCCATACACCCCTGAACCATTGACCATCTATAGAAACAACCACAATTGCCTACAACATCACTAGGAAGCAAACCTCTTCCAGGGAAGACCTTACCACTACCCTGACATTGACTTACTCCAAAGAGTGTTTCCTTAACACCCAGATGACTCAGCAATAGCAACAACCTGCTTGTAGGAAAGGACTCTGCATCTAATGGTGAGGTGACACTAGAGGATGCTCCACATCATCCTGACCTTGATGAAGGAAATGCACAGAAACCAGACACCAACAACAACTAATGTGTGAAAAAATTCACTGGGACCATAGGGAATGATGCAGGGGTTGGACAACCTATTATGCCTGGAACCCAGAGTCAGTCTTCTGCCAGAAAACCTCAGGGATAAGGTCTCCTTGTATTTAGGCCAAGGATTTTTTCCCTCTATTTTCCCCATATTTTGCTGGTCCTATGCAAATAAAAACAGTTGCCAGACTGTTATTACTATTTTTTTAACTCTTATCCTATTTTTTTTAAAAAAAAGAGCTTACTAAACTTGCTTTAATGAATTCATTGTGATTCAATAATTTTCAAAAATATTTATCTTTCCTTTCTCTTTCATCTCCTTAGTTTTTTTCAATTTTCTGTTTTATTTTCTAATTTCAATTTTCTATGTATTATCAAATGTATTATCAGTTATGTCAACTATGTAATGCATTTTCTTTAAATAAATAGAGAGAGTAAAAAACAATCTTTCTTACTAATTGTGGATATCTTCATTCTTGGCTTTTTATACCAGGAAATAAAGCTATGATTAAATAAATAAAGTTACAGTATTTATCATAAAATATAAATGTAAGTAGAGATTATTAAATTTTCTAATTTAAAAATACCAGGCAAGTTATAAGCTTTGTTTTAATTTGTCTTTGTTTTGGGGCCACACCAGGTGACACTCAGGAGTTACACCTGGCTATGCTCTTGGAAATTGCTCCTGGCTTGGGGAACCATATGGGATGATGGGGAATCAAATCAGGTTCATCCTAGGCCAGCGGCATGCAAGGCAAACTCTCTACCACTGTACTACCGCTTAGACTCCAAATTTGTTTTAATTTTTAATCTATATTCTAATACCTGAGTATTAGAAACTCCAATTTCTGTAGAATCTAGTTACTATCCCAATAATTTTTCACTTTCTAAAATTAAATAGCACTATTTTCTGTTGTTTATATTTTAGCTTCAAATAATGATTAATAGCTATAGTGCTTGACCAAAGTCCATATTATTCCATATTTTGTTTGTTGTTTGATAGAACAGATTCATTATGAGGATGCATCTGCATAGTTGGAATTTATAAACATACTTATAAAGGTAAGTATAGCTTATTTTATAAATATAGTTTCATCTTTAAAAAATAATCATTATGAAAATAATCAGCATATAAAATTTAATTAGAAATTTGAAGATAGAATTATGCTCTTAAACATTTTTATATAATTTCAATTTTTGCCAGATCATTATTTCAAAGTGTCATTTTTGGTTCATCTTAGATATACAAAGTTGCACTATTACTTCTATGAATTTAATTTATTTCACGAATCTCTATTTCATGTAATATTATTTTAAGGTACACAACCATTTTCAGTTTTAGATTACCATTTTAAGATAATACTGATTTTTATTCCAACTTAACATGAGTAATCATAAATCAGAAGATGGGACTTAATTGACTTTTAAGTCACTATTCTTCAAGTTCTTCTATTTTTGACAATTCTTAGAGAGACATTCATTTTGGTCCCAATCCTACTGCATGCATGCCTCCCACTCTTCATGCTCACCAGGTTCATCATGCTTACATACTCTTCTTTAATTCCTAGTAAGAAACCTCTTCTAGTTCACTAGGTAACGTGAAGATATTTTTTCAGTCTCTTCCTATGATAAAGGCAGTATTAAAGCTCCAAAATATAATCTGAAAGTAGTTTGAGTAAGGGATAATAGTACAGTGGGTAGGACTTTTGGTTTACACATGACCTACCTGGGTTCTAATGTACAACACCCACATGGGCTCTCTTGCACACCAGAAATAATCCCTGAACACAGAGCTGAGCACAGAGTCCTGAGCACTGCTGCGGGTAGCCTCCTCCAAATTTTTTTTAAATTAAATTTAAAAATGAAACTATTATGGTTTCATAATTAAGATTTTTAATGCTAATAAAATTTAATTTATTTGAGGAAAAACGTCACTCTATAATGCTATATAAAAGCCAAAGAATATTTGGTTTTGTATATTTCATTCCCATTTTAGAATGATTTTTATTTACTTGATAGAGTCAACTATTTTTCTTTAACTAATAAAATTTCTCACCCTTTTTTAATTTAAAATTTTTAAATCTTTATTTAAACACCATACTTACAAATATGATTGTAGTTGTATAATTTCAGTCATATAAAGAGCACCCCCTTCACCAGTGCAACATTCCCACCACCAATGTTCCAAATCTGTACTCAAGACAGGCTTTCTACTTCTTCATTCATTCACATTGTTAGAATAGTTCTCAATGTAGTTATTTCTCTAATAGCACTCATCACTCTTTGTGGTGAGCTTAATGTCGTGAGCCTTTTTCCACCACTCACTTAACAAAATAAAAATACTCCTTAAGGTGATATAATGCATATAATAAAATATATTCTGAGATCTTTCTAAATGCAATATGACTGCAAAGGTTAAAATTCAGAAGTAATATAGGAGTTGTGGTAGCCTTATTAAATTATACTGCACTAACAACCAGTACAAACTACCTCTTCAGACTTTTGGAGTAGTAATTATGTAATTCTTATTTCCTCAAGAGTCCTTTTGCTTAGTTCACACGGTAAGTTAAAACTTTTTATAATTTTATACATCTTGGACAGTATCTAATGATTCACTTCTCTGACTAATACAAGATATAAAACCAATATTCAATAAGACAATAGCATTAATGGTATAGATAGCATAACAACAAAAACATTTTTGTTTTTATTTCTTTAAGATGTACTGATTCATCTATTTGCCATTACAACTACTGCCTTGAATATAGCATATTCAGGTATTCTGTTTATTTTAAAGTAAATGAATTTATTCCTCAAATGAGAGTACAATCCTGCTAATTTAACCCTAATAGAAACTTTGCCTACCCACACATGTAACCACTTAATTCTTTACCCTATTTTGACTGAAGTCAGTTTACTAATTGATCAAGTTTCCCTATACTTTGATCTCAAATGTAAAACAAAAAAGTTTTAAGGTGGTCAAATAACACACATCCAAGGCATTTGAAAGCAATGATAATTGTGGGTTAGAAGATGAATAATTCTTATAAGTGTAAGATTTTTATATCATTTAAATTTAGGAAATCATTATCTAGTAAAAATTTCCTATTATAAGCTTATACAAGTCCTTACACTGGCATACATTTATTTATTTAAATCATGGGACCGGGCGGTGGCGCTGGAGGTAAGGTGCCTGCCTTGCCTGCACTAGCCTAGGATGGACCGTGGTTCGATCCCCCAGTTTCCCATATGGTCCCCCAAGCCAGGAGTGACTTCTGAGCACATAGCCAGGAGTAACCCCTGAGCTTCACTGGGTGTGGCCCAAAAACCAAAAAAAAAATTATTTAAACCATAAATTTATTTAAAGCTGATTTGAAACAATCTACATCAAAAGGTAAGATCAAAAAATAATTTAAAATTCTCAATAATTGTGATTAATGAACTAAAAGGCATCAGCATGACATTCACAATATTTTCACATTTTTATTTGTTCCATTCTAGAGTTTCCTTTTTTGTATAGGACTTTATGATAAAATGCATATTGGTGGGAAAAATATATGAATTATAAGCCATGTGTTCTACCCACACTATTTGCCAAATTTTTGATAAGTCTATTAACTTCTTTGAACTTTATCATTCTTTGTGTTTCACTGAAAACATTAATAATACTCATATTTCTTTTCCTTAACATAATATACCTAATAGTTTGCAACTTGAATAAAAGAAAAAGACATACTATAGCAGAATTTTCCAGGTTTGGATAAATATGGAGATAGTTTCTAAACCTGCATGATATACCATAGAGTATAGTAATGAATAATAATAATAATATTACTAGTAAATGATGTATTCAGTTCAGTATAATGATTCCAAACTTATGAAGATAGAAGTTATATAGCCTCAGAAAAAGGATTAATTTAAGGCACTGGAATATTTATCAAGATAAATCATAAAAACCATGACAATAAATTTAAATATAATAGAAATTATAAGTGATATGTATTAAGTCAGATAGTTTGAATTACATGTCATCTATGCACTAGGTCATGAAAAGATATAAAAATCTTACACTTATAAAAATTATTCATCTTCTAACCCACAATTATCATTGCTTTCAAATGCCTTGGATGTGTGTTATTTGACCACCTTAAAACTTTTTTGTTTTACATTTTAGACCAAAGTATAGGGAAACTTGATCAACTAGTAAACTGACTTCAGTCAAAATAAGGCATGCTTACTTTCTAAGAACTATAAACATATTAGTTGAACTAATATTCACATTAAATAAAGTAATTTAAAGTAATACCCGACCATAAGGGACAGAAGCATAGAGAATATGATCCAACTACAAAATTGTTTATTTTTATTGACCATAGATTCTTAAACTATATCAACTGTTCTTTAAAGTGTCTTCATGTATTTCTTCTAGTATCTCCATTATTTAACTATTATATATAAAACAATAAACTAATTATGTAAATTATTGTATGCCATTTTTTATATTTTATGTATGCATATTTAGAATTTCAGAGAAACTCTTCACAAGTTCATTGTCATTAGCATCATATAAACTGAGGTACTTTAATGAGCATCAATTTCTACTTCTCGAATAGATAATACATTTACTAAGAAAATATGAAAAGAATTAAACCAGTGTAGAATACTGTAATTAGGTGTATAATAAGTGCATCACAATTTTCAGTACATCCAACAGAGGACTAGCTGCCGAACCATGATTTAACTAGGATTGGGCAAATATGAAACCCTCAGTGCCATTTATGAATTAGTCAGGTGCACAAGTACCTCTTAGGAGCCATCATACTGAGTGAAGAAATCTCCAAAGGGACATCATATTAAAACAGCCTTACAAAACTCATTAGTAGAAACTACATTTTCTTGTTTTTAATTTAAATATATATAGAAAAAGAAACAACCTCTTTTTATCTATCACTGAACTTGAATTAGGGTCATTGTAATGCAGAAATTACTAAAGTATTTGTTTTGTTTACAAATAAATAAATATTCTATGACCAAAAGAAATATGTTGAGTAAAAGGGTTTGGGGGAAGGTATATGTAGTTAATAATGTCTAAAACACATCTACCTCAAACTAGCAAATAGAGGCACAACTATTAGAATGCCTTATTTAACTCTAAAGAACAAAAACAGTTAAAAAGATCCTCTTGATTAACTCAGGCCAATGCCAATGCCATTTGCCTTAAATATAGTTAGCTTTGAAATTGAACCCAAAATTTAAGTTGTAAAAAGTCGCTATTTTCTTTTATCCTTGCTATTACAGAAATACTTTTGAATGATCTCAGGCAGAACCACCATTATAAAATTTCCAATACTGACTTAAACTTAAGACAAGGATACACTTTAACAGTTATTAGCACTCTGCAAAGTGTATTAAGTCTGACATTCATGATGTCTCCATTATTAAATAGATACTGGTATGTACTGATTTCCTTATAAAACTTAATAATGATAATGACCTTTCCTTTAGGAATTGGGTTTTTACAGTGAAAACACAGGTAGAAATATAGAATTTCATGCCAGATACAGGCAGTAGTAGACTATTGAGTTTTTTAAAGAGAAATGTTGAGATGCATTTTCCACTTTGAATTTTTAATATGCATTTGCCAGCATTGCTATCCAATGTATATATTTAGGTTCATAGTGAATATAATCACTGTTACACTCAATTTATCACCTGATTCATTGTACTTATGCCCCATTGCATCATTTCACTGCTAAGCTTTTCACACAAGAAAATCATATTAAAGAGCAGTTAATAGTCCACATTTTCATGTATCTTTGTTTTATTTAAAAAAACAATTCAGCCAAATTCTAATGGCTACCAAATCCTAGTAACTTGTAGATATGATGCCACAATCCTTAATATAAATCATATTCTAACATTAAAATTTATTACATGATGAAATAAAATTAATGATTTCATGGTCCAATTAGTACTGCTTTTATAACTTCTTAATTCCTGTTATGTAAAATTATACCATATTATTAAATACTTGAAATTTTTATTATCACAATACATTTTGGGCCCTAACACAATAAGTTGCTCTGCTATAGATTATATGTTCTTCACAGTCCATGGAAGATAAAATAATTATAAAACAATGCAATGTGCACCTATCTAGAAGAAAAAAATAAGTTTTTTGGTATTTGAAGTGCTGTCTCAATATTCTAAAGACTAGGTTCTCTCTAAGTGTAATATTAGTTTGTGGTATGTAACTAATCACTTTAACGTCTATCGTTGCACAAATTACTTTTTCTAATTATCAAACTAGTTGTCTAAAATAGACACACACCCAATAGTCTGCAATGATTTATAAAAGGGTGGGAAATAGGAGATAACTAGATTTTAGACCAACTTAGTTTTGCCTCTTGTATGCTACCTATCTTAATTCACACAGGTTTTTTTTTTCCGTTTGTTCGTTTGTTGATGGGGGGCACATCAAGGTGATCCTCAGGAGTTACTCCTGACTATGCACTCAGAAATTGTTCCTGGCTTGGGGGATATATGGGAAGCTGGGGGGATCAAACCCTGTTCATTCCTAGGATAATGCTGCTCCATGCTACCACTCCAGCCCTAATTCTCACTATCTTTTATTTTATATAAATCTTTTTTATATAAATCTTTATTTAAGCACTATGATTACAAGCATGTTTGTAATTGGGTTTTAGTTATAAACAAAACACCACCCATCACCAGTGCAACATTCCCACAACCAATGCTCTTTCTCCTCCCCCCACCCTTGTCTGGCCTGTATTTTATGTCTCTTATTCTTTAACATTGTCATGTTAGCTGTTAGTGTAGTTATTTACCTAACAGTTCACTCTTTGTGGTGAGCCAGTCCTTCCAGTCCTTAACTTTATTGTCTCTGGGCCTTATTACAATAATGACTTTAATTTTTCTTAAAACTCATAGATGAGTGAGACTATTCTGTGTCCATCTCTCTCCCTTTGACTTATTTCACTTAACATAATAGATTCCATGAATATCCACATATAGGAAAATTTCATGACTTCATCTCTCCTGATAGCTGCATAATATTTCATTGTGGATATGTACCACAGTTTCTTTAGCCATTCATCTGTTGAAGGGCATCTTGCTTGTTTCCAGAGTCTGGATATTGTAAATAGTGCTGCAATGAATATAGGTGTGTGGAAGAGATTTTTGAATTGTATTTTTGTGTTCCTAGGGTATATCCCTAGAAGTGGAATAGCTGGATCATATGCAAGTTCAATTTCCAGTTTTTGAGGATTTTCCCTATTGTTTTCCATAAAGACTGGACTAGACAGCATACCCACCACCAGTAAATAAGAGTTTCCTTCTCTCCACATATGCACCAGCACTAATTGTTCTTGTTCTTTGTGATGTGTGCCAATCTCTGTGGTGTGAGATGGTACTTCATTGTAGTTTTGATTTGCATCTCCCTGATTAGTGACGTGGAGCATTTTTTATGTGTCTTTTGGACATTTGTATTTCTTCTTTGAGAAAGTGTCTGTTCATTTCTTCCCCATTTTTTGATAGGGTTATATGTTTTTTCTGCTGTTTTGTCAGTACCTTGCATATCTTAGATATTAGGCCTTTGTCTGATGAGTATTGGGTGAATAGTTTCTCCCATTCTGTAGGTAGCTTTCGTATCTTAGGCACTATTTCCTTTTGAGGTGCAGAAGCTTTTCAGCTTAATATAGTCGCATCTGTTTATTTCTGTTTTCACTTGTTTGGAGATGGCAGTTTCCTCCTTGAAGATGCCTTTACTCTCAATGTCATATAGTGTTTTACCTAAGTGTTGTTCTATATACCTTATGGTTTCAGGCCTTATGTCAAGGCGTTTAATCCTTTTGGATTTGATTTTTGTGCATGGTGTTAGATGGGAGTCTGAGTTTGCTTTTTTGCAATGGCTAACCAATTGTACCAACACCACTTATACAAGAGGCTTTCTTTAATTCATTTTGGATTTCTTGCCCCTTTATCAATGATTAGTTGATTGGATCTGGAGAATATTCTCTGAGTACTCAATCTATTACACTGATCTGAGGATCTGTCTTTATTCCAATATCATGCTGTTTTGATAAATATAACTTTGTAATACAGTTTAAAATTGGGGAAAGTAATGCCTCCCATATTACTTTTCCCAAGGATTGCTTTAGCTAATGGAGGTGTTTATTGTTCCAAATGAATTTCAGAAGTTTTTGATCAACCTCTTATTTTTTATTTTTTGTTTGTTTGTTTGTTTGATTGGTTGGTTTTTCGGGCCACATCCATTTGATGCTCAGGGGTTACTCCTGGCTAAGCACTCAGAAATTGCCCCTGCTTGGGGGGAGCATATGGGACACCAGGGGATCAAACCACGGTCCTTCCTTGGCTAGCACTTGCAAGGCAGACACCTTACTTCTAGCACAACCTCGCCAGCCACTTGATCCACTTCTTTGAAGAATGTCATGGGTATCTTTAGAGGGTTCACATTAAATCTGTACAATGTTTTGGGAAGTATTGCCATTTTAATTGTGTTAATCCTGCCAATCCATAAGCAGGGTGTGTGTCTCCATTTCCTTTTGCCCTCTCTTATTTGTTGAAGTAGATTGTTATAGTTTTCTTTGTATAGGTCCTTCACCTCTCTAGTTAAGTTGACCTTGAGATATTTGTGTTTGTGGGACACTAATATGAATGAGGTTGTTTTCTTAATGTCCATTTCTTCTCTATCATTATTAATGTATAAAAAGGTCATTGACTTTTGCATGTTAATTTTGTAGCCTGCCAATTTTCTATATGAATCTATGGTTTTTAGAAGCTTTTTGACAGAGTCTTTTGTGTTTTCTAAATATATTATCGTGTCATCAGCAAACATTAAGAGCTTGACTTCTTCCTTATCTATCTGGATACCCTGAATACTTTTTCTTGCCTAATTAATATGGCAAGTAATTCTTGTAGTATATTGAATAGGAATGGTGAGAGAGGGCAGTCTTCTTTTGTACCAGATTTTTGGGGAAAGGCTTTTAGTTAATTAACATGAATAATAATATTTGCCATTGGCTTGTGGTAGATGGCCTTAAATATATTGAGAAAGGTTTCTTTCATTCCCATCTTGCTGAGAGTTGTTGTCAAGAATGGATGTTGGACCTTATCAAATGCTTTTATTGCATCTATTGATATGATCATGTGAATTGTGTTTTTCTTTTTTGTTGATATGGTGTATTGCGTTGATTGATTTACGGATGTTAAACCATCATTGCTTTTCTGGGATGAAACCTACTTGATTATGGTGAATGACCTTCTTGATAAGGCATTGGATCCTATTTGCCAGAATTTTGTTGAGAATCTTTGCATCTGTGTTCATTAGGAATATTGGTGTGTAATATTTTTTGACTGCATAGCTGTCTGGTTTTGGTGTCAAGGTGATGTTAGCTTCATAGAAACTATTTGGAAGTCTTTCTGACTCCTCAATTTTATGAATGAGCCTGAAAAGTATTGGTAGAAGTTCTTGAAAGGTTTGAAATAATTCATTAGTGATCTATCTGGGCCTGGGCTTTTGTTTTTGGGAAGATTTTTGATCATCATTTTAATTTCCTCAATAGTGATGGAGCTTTTCAGATATGCTACCTCATACTTATTTAACTGTGAGAGGTTATAAGAATTCAAGAATTTGTCCATTTCTGTCAGGTTCTTATGTTTCGTGGCATAGAGTCTCTCAAAGTAGTCACTTTGAATCTCTGTAATATCTGTAGTGATCTCCCCTTTTCATTTCAAATCTTATTTATCAAGTTTCTCTGTCTCAATTTCTGTGTGAGTTTTGCCAGAGATTTATCAATCTTTTTTATTTTTTCAAAGAACCAACTTTTGCTTTCTTTGATTTTTTTGGATTATTTTCTGGATTTCCACTTCACTGATTTCTGCTCTAAGCTTTGTTATTTCCTTTTGTCTAGTTATTTTTGGTTTCATTTGTTGATAATTTTCTAATTTTATAAGCTGTGCCATTAAGCTATGCATGTAGACTTCTTATTCCTTCCCGATGTGTGCTTGCAAAGCTATAACTTTTCTCAGTACTGCCTTTGCCATATCCCATAAATTCTGATAATTTGTGTTTTATTGTCATTTGTTTCCAGGGATGTCTTGATTTCCTCTTTGATTTTTATATGTGACCCACTGGTTGTTCAGTAGTAAGTTGTTTAATTTCCAGGTGTTAGATTTTTTCTTCTGTGTCCCTTTGTAGCTTACGTCTCATTTCAGTGCCTTGTGATTAGTGAAGGTAATCTGCACTATTTCTATCCTCCTGATTTTAGATAAAAGGGAAAATTAGATTCAAAGGAGCATCCTTGAGATTTACAACAGACCTGTCACAAGAAAACTTCAAGGCCAGAAGATTGTGGTGGGACATAGTGACAAAACTCAATGAAATAAATATTTCGCCTAGAATAGTGCACCCAGTCAGACTCACTTTCAGGTTTGAAGGAATTATGCATAGTTTCACAGATAAACAGCAACTCAGAAACTTTACATACTCAAAACCAGCCTTAAAAGAAAAACTGAAAGGTCTACTTTAAGATAAGACTGACCAACAGACACACCAAATCTCTGTACAGAAATGGCATTAAATCCCATGACAATTATCTCTTTCAATGTCAATAAACTAAATGCACCAGTTAAGAGACACAGAGTGGCCAAATGGATAAAAAAAATGAATTCAACCTTCTGCTGCCTACAAGAAACACACCTGATCACCATTTTGATCAGAACAAACGTAGATTCAAAATCAAAAACTGGAGGAAAATTATCCAAGCAAACTACATCCTTAAAAAAAGCTGGCATGGCCATACTAATATCAGATGACACAGACTTTAGACTCAGAAAAGTTGCAAAGGACAAAAATGGACATTTTATACTAATCAAAGGATATGTACAACAGGAAGAAATCACACTCCTAAACATATACGCACCCAATGAGGAACCAGCAAAGTATTTAATACAATTGTTGACAAGTCTTAAAAAATATATCAATAACAACACAATGATTGTGGGAGACCTCAACACTGCCCTGTCACCACTTGATAAGTCAACCTGATTGAAAGGCAACAAAAATATACTAACTCTGAAAAGAGAAATAGAATAAAGTGAAGTAGTAGATATATATAGGGCAGTCCATCCTCAGGAACCTTGATACACAGTCTTCTCCAATGTACATGGATCATTCTCCAGGATAGACTACATGTTAGTCTCACAATCTTTTAAAAATCTCCCTTGCTTCATTCAAACTAGAATGTTTTGAGCCCTGCTAGTATATTTTTATAGGTCTATAGCAGAGCATGAGATGCATGTACAAAGATACACAGGGTATAATTTAAATATTTTCCTTGACTAAATTCTAAAATAATCCTTTAATGTTGGTGAAATTTAGGCTATGACACTTTTATGGGGGGTGTTCTGGGCCACACAGGCAGTGCTCAGGGGTTATTCCTGGTTCTGCAGTCAGAAATTACTCCTGGCAGGCTGAGGGCTATCTGGGGTGCTGGGGATCAAACCAAGGTCAGCAGTGTGCAAGGCAAATGCCCTACCACTGTGCTATTGCTCCCGCCCCTCCCATACAATTTTTAACATTATGTTGATATGTTTGATTAGTTTTCACATGAAGAACCTAAGAAATGAATAAGTAAATACAAGACTCAAAAATTATTTTCCCCTTTACCTGAGACAAAAGATCAAATGGGAAAGAAGGGCTTTTAAATTTAGAAATAGTGCTAGAAAGCATATATCCTACAATGTAACATTAGAATGACCTGATTATAAAAGAGTAAAATATTCTTTCATCTTTCTAATGAATGTCCCATTCTTTTGGGACACAGAGTAAGAGAGAAACAGGAATCTTTTAATTTTAGCATATGTTGAAGATTAACAATCCGTTACCAAAAAAGTGAACTATTTACCAACATTGAACCTCGATTACATCTTATATAGATGCTACTTTGTTGTCAAAAGATGAAGGTTTTTACAATTTTATACCTAGATTATGAAGAGTCTAAGATATAACTCAGAGGTCTTTTAGCCGTAAATACAAAGGCAGCCTGGGCAAAAAGCCAAGCATTTCAAGTAGTATCAAATTTGAATCTTTAAACCTTTACTTTTAAATATTTTATTTAAAATAAAATAAAATTGAAGAGTGACAATATTATTTTAAACCTCAAAAACCACATTTTCTACATATAATCTGAATTTTATTTGCTATTTACCTGTAAAATGTCATTTATTGCTTTAAATATTAAAGTAATTAGAAGGTACCTTAGAAGTCAGAGGAACAAGGATAAATTCCAGATAATCTTACTCATCTATGGTATGTAGAGGAAAAACATTAAAAGTATGGAGAGTATCAAAGACTGAACATTCTTGGTCTGGAACTGAGTTTATCAAATGGTGTTTGGATTGAAGGAAAGAAAAATATTCTGGACAGGAAATGATATTAGGTATAATGCCTTGAATTACAATAACAATTAAAATTGTAATTTAAAATAATTAAAATTAGAATAATAACCATGTCTTATCTGGAGCATTGTTTTCTCACCTAATGATCCAGTTTTAAAAATTTCATGATTGGGTTTTGGATATAAAACATTTCAATACCAATTCCTTTACCAGTGCCTACACTCCTCCACCAAAGTCTCCACCCACCTTTGCCCTTCATCAAGACAAGCACTTATTTTTTTACTTTTGGCACTGTGGTTCACTGTAATGCTACTAACACAGTTTCATACATAATACTTTACTACTCTTAAGAACTCCCTCCTCCTCCCTTCACCGTTGTTGCAGTATTCTATTCCTTGTTCTCATTTTCTTTGTTTATGTTTCTTTTGCACATTTGTCATTCTCCTACTATTGTTCCTTTGTATCCCACACATGCAGGAGCCATTCTGCATTTTCTCTTCCTCTGAGTAACTTCACTCAGCATGATCAACAATCTCTAGATATGTACAAATAGCAGACTATTGTACGATTTTATATTTTCTTATAGCTGAGTACAATTTCATTGTCTATATCTACCATAATTTCTTTACCCAGTCATCTGTTTTGGGGTACCAAGTTCTTTCTTGGTTTTGGCTACTATAAATGGTGCTGCAAAAATATAGGGGTGCAAATGTCTTTTTTTTTCACTGAGAATGAACTTGGAATATATTTCAAGCATGAAATTACTGAGTCAAATGAAAACTCAATGCTTATATTTTTTAATACTATTTATATTGTTTTCCAGAAAGGTGAACCAGAAGATATTTCACTAGTAGTGTATGAGAGTCCCTTCTCCATTTCTATATCTACCTAATGATTCTTTAATTTAAACAGTTAAAAAACATGGTTACTTATGTGTGTCTTATTATATTTCATAGTTTTAACTTAGTTACCCTTCATTCTGAAGTTATATTCATGATATTTGATGTTATGTTCAGATTAACACAAAAATAAATTTTCATACTAGTTACATGAATCTCTATTAGAGAAGAATTATACTTTAATCTTAGCAGAGTCTGCTTTACCAAGTAGAGGTAATCTTGGTGATTAGAGGGTGAGATTCACTGTTTATAAGTAATTTTGTTGATTTCAATACCAATTTTTCTATTCAAAATCAATGTAATTTTTAAGTTTTTTATGGTATGTGTTTATTATTTATGAGTGATTTAAGGGGGTAGGGGAACCTTCTATATGCAAAGCATGCATTCTTTGAGTGATCTAATTCTTAATTTAGAAACTATTAATACATAAAATACACTGAGGTTAGTAAAATAAAGACAGAGTTATTTGTATGTATTTTGGGACATCATTATTTTGATATTTATAATTTTCTTCATTAATGAGCCTATAGGTGATCAACGACTGTGCAACTGTAATAAGTAAACTAAGAAAAACATGATAATTATGTATTATAATCAGATGCTCATATTGGTAATTAAAATATCCATATTATACCTGTTTTGATTTTGAGAGTGCAATATTTATATATACAATCCATATTTGTAAGTATTTACAAAATAATGATAGTCTTAGAAGGTAAATGTGATTACTTACATTTTGTACTTTCCTTATATTGTTATCATAAATTAAGCTTCCTGTAACTATTCTGGTATTTCAGAAAGCCCCTTTTTTCATCTTCACAACTACATTTTTAAGTTAACATAACACATTAAGCATCAATTTAATAAGGAGAACATACCATCAAAGTATTTTATAATGAAGTTTACTTTAAAGCTACAAAAGATAAGTTCATATCTCTAGATATTTCAGGAATATTTGCTTCAATTATTCACATACTCATTAATATTTTTATTCACCTATTTCTTTTCCCAAGATGTTTCAAAGCTTTATAAAAATAAATCAAACAAAAATAGCTTAACAGAAATAAAAGATGAAAACCAGGATTAAAAACACAAAAGCAAACATTTTAACATCAAGGAATAATATTGTTTCTTTAATCGAGCATAAACCTCCATTAAGTTTTCTGGCAGCCTGGTTAAAAAGAAAAGCATCAGGTTAGAAATCTCAGGAAAAAAATAACAAACTAAACAACCACAATTCCCCTCACTAAAAAAGTTTTCTGTATCTGTACAAAATAGTTTATGTGAAGTAGCGTTTGCAAATTGTAGGTTAGTCCTTTAAATAACTTTTCTGAATCCTGATCAGAAATCCAAAACTTGACATACAATACAGTAAATTTTTGTTATACACAGAAAATTATATTAGGCAAACTCCCCCTAGACACTGAACTTTAGCAAATACTGAATCATTTTCCAAGGGGGAATATAAAATTAGTTATTTACAAATCTCTTTTTTTTTGTTTGTTTTTGGGTCACACCCAGAAGTGCTCAGAGGTTACTCCTGGCTCCATGCTCAGAAATTGCTCCTGGCAGGCACGGGGGACCGTATGGGGCACCGGGATTCGAACCGATGTCCTTTTGCATGAAAGGTAAACGCCTTACCTCCATGCTATCTCCCGGGCCCCAGTTATTTATAAATCTCTGATCACATCTTTGTAATCTTACAATGTCTGATAATCTTGTGTGTGTGTTTTTGCTTAAAGACGTATTATTTAATATCTGGTGATTCATTGACATTGAAATCATGGCCAGCAGTTCTATGTAATGCATCAATAAAAACATCACACATTTCATGCTTTGGAGCACTAGAGAGCACTTCAGCAATTACCACTTTTGTGGCCATATAGGAAAGTCAAAAAAAATTATACGACAGAGTGAAAAATTTGCATACTATTAGAGATAAAATAAGACAGAACTTTACTTGCATTTAATTACATACAGTAAATGCTTATAAGATAACTAAACATTTTTATTATACTTTACATACATATGTTCACAGATGATTTTTAAAAATTCCTTGAGTGTTGATGGAATTTAGAAGCAGATTAATTTATATCTCCAAATGTTATATGTTAATTTTTTTTTGGATTTTGGCTCATACCCAGCAGCACTCAGGGGTTACTCCTGACTTTATGCTCAGAAATCACTCTTGGCAGGCTGGGGGAGCCATATGGGATGCTGGGATTCGAACCACCAACCTTCTGCATGCAGGCAAATGCCTTACCTCCATGCTCTCTCTCAGGCTCCATATATTAATTCTTAAAAGTTAAGTAAAGCAATATTTTGAAAATATTTTTCTGCAATGTTGAAATAAAATTTTCACTTTCGGGGGCCGGGTGGTGGCGCTGGAGGTAAGGTGCCTGCCTTGCCTGTGCTAACCTAGGACGGACCTCGGTTCGACACCCCGGTTCCCCATATGGTCCCCCGTGCCTGCCAGGAGCGACTTCTGAGCGAATAGCCAGGAGTAACCCCTGAGTGTCACCGGGTGTGACCCAAAAACCAAATAAAAAAATTTTTTTTTCACTTTCATCATTTTCTGTGTTCATTAGTTACCTTTAAGTAGTATCTAGCTGCCCATAACTCCATCCTTCTGTTATCTCTTAGTATCTAAAACCAACTAGCTTTGCCTGTTCTTAACATAGAAATAATAACTTTATATGAGTAGACAGATTCATTTAACAATAAAAAGATGATTTCTGAGTATCATTCACCATCTCAGAAGTTGAAATAATCTGCCCTTAATTTACCCTGTCACTGATCTTGTCTTCTTTAGTAGAATATCGGCTTTCAGTAAAACTGGCATTAAAGAATTTTTTCTTACCTGAGTGTATAACAAAGATAACTATCCCTATACTACTCAATATGGACATATTTATATAAGTATAAAGATATCTTTGGGATTCTTGGTTAGTTTAA
>PVKC010014329.1:0-22240 GCA_004027635.1 Crocidura indochinensis | reverse complement strand
CATGATTTCTTCCTGCTCTACATACCCCTTGATTAATATATAATGTCCATCTTTGTCCCTTACAACCTTTCTGCATATAAATTTAGCATTATCTGATATTAATATGGTCACTGAAGCTTTTTTATGGGTGTTGTTTGCTTGGATAATTTTTTCCAGCCTTTTATTTTGAGTCTAGGTCCGTTCTGACTAATCAGGTGCGTTTCTTGTAGACAGCAGAAAGTTGGATTGAGTTTTTTGATCCATTTAGCCACTCGGTGTCTCTTCACTGGTGCATTTAGTCCACTGACATTGAGAGAAAGAATTGTCCTGGAGTTTGCTGACATCTTTATATCGAAGTTTGGTGTGTCTTTTGTTTAGTCTTCTCTTAAATTAGGTCTTTCAGTTTCTCTCTTAAGTGTTGTTTTGAATCTATAAAGTTTCTGAGCTGTTTTTGTCTTTGAAACCATGTACTTTTCCATCAAATCGAAAAGTGAGTTTTGTTGGGTACAGTATTCTAGGTGAAGCATTCATTTCATTCAGTCTTGTCACGATATTCCACCACTGCTTTCTGGCCTTGAGTGTTTCTGGTGACAGGTCTGCTGTAACTCTCAAGGATGCTCCTTTGAATGTAATTTCCTTTTTTGATTTTGTTGTTTGCAGAATTATGTCTCTATCTGTGGGATTCGACATTGTGACTAGGATGTGTCTTGGGGTATTTTTTCTGGGGTTTCGTTTGGTTGGTACTCTTCGGCATGCAGGGTTTGATCACATACATTCTTTATCTCTGGAAGTTTCTCTTTAATGATGTTCTTGACTGTTGATTCTTCCTGGAAATTTTCTTCCTGTGTCTCTGGGACTCCAATGATTATTAAGTTGTTTCTGTTGATCTTATCATAGACTTCTATTTTCATCTGTTCCCATTCTTTGACTATATTTTCCATTGTCTGTTCATTTGTTTTAAGTTTCTTTTCCAATCTCTCCCACTGTATGGAGTTGTTATTTATCTCATCTTCCACAGCACCAATTCTAATCTCAGCTTCTTCTATCCTGGTTTGAGCTTATCCATCTTGTCATTCAATTCATTTATTGAGTTTTTCAGGCCTGCTAGTTGACATGTTATTACAGTTTGGAGTTTTGTCATTTCTGTCTTCATATTTTCTTGGTTCTTATTATTGTTCTGTTCAACTCAATCCATGGTTTCTTTGAGTTCTTTGAGCATCTTCCATATTGCTTTTCTAAAGTCCTTTTCTGAGAGATTGATTAGTTCGTTAGTCATTATCTGGTCATCAGAATTGTCATCTCCGTTATCTATGTCTGACGCTGGCCAGCGTTGTTTCCCCATTGTCACACTTGTATTGTGGGTTTTTCTACATGTTGTAGTGGTATTCTTTGGGTAAGTGATGTATGCGGCCACTCTCCTCTGGCTCTGCCCTTTCTGGGAGGGTTTATTTGCCTACAAGGGAATGGAGTCCTCCATGGATGAAGCCTCACCCAGGATCAGATCTTAGGCCTGAGCATGCAGCAGAGAAGGCGGTCCAGAGAGAAATGCTGATCTTCAAAGTGAAATCAGGCCGAAAATGCAGCAAAGCAAAGAGGACAGGCAGAAAGGGATGCTGGCATCTGAGTTCTAATTATAATTAGATTTCCTCTGAAGCAAGCAGGCTCACCAGCAAGAATGCTGATGAGATCGGGTCTCAGGCAGCTGGAAAATGGCCTCTGCGCTCCTCTGACTCCCAGCAGAAAGCAGCAGGAATCAGTGTGCGTACATCTCCACCCGCCTCTGAAACAGTCAACCTCACCCGCAGGAACCATGATGAAATCCAGTCTCAGGCAGCGCAGGAAGGCTGGTGAGATCGGATCTCAGGCAGCTGGAAATCGCATGACCCAAGATGGCTTCTGCGCCCCTCTGAGTCCAGGCAGAAAGCAGCAGGAATCAGTGTGCGTACTTCTCCAACCACTTCTGAAACAGGCAGCCTCACCTGCAGGAACACTGATGAAATCCACTCTAAGGCAGTGGCAGGAAGGCTGGTGAGATCGGATCTCAGGCAGCTGGAAACCACATGACCCAAGATGGCCTCTGCACCCCTCTGACTCCCGGCAGAAAGCAGCAGGAATCAGTGTGCATACATCTCCACCCGCCTCTGAAACAGGCAATCTCACCTGCAGGAACGCTGATGAAATCCCGTTTTCCCATTTTTTTCAATTTCATGGAAGAGCCTGGCTAGAATTGGTAGTAGCTCCTCTTGAAAGATTTGAAAAAATTCATTAGGAAATCCATCTGGACCTGGGTTTTTGTTTTTGGGCAGATGTTTGATTACACTTTCAATTTCCTCAGTGGTGATGGGAATGGTAAGATATTCTACATCCTCCTTACTTAAATGTGGAAGGTTATAAGTGTCCAAGAATTTTTCAATTTCTTCTAGGTTCTCATGTTTAGTAGCTTAAAGTTTCTCAAATTAGTCTCTGATTACCCTTTGGATCTGTGCAATATCTGTTGTGATCTCCCGCTTTTCATTTTTAATATGGGTTATCAGATTTTTCTCTCTCTCCTTCTTTATGAGTTTTGCCAGTGGACTATCGATCTTGTTTATTTTTTTCAAAGAACCAACTTCTGCTTTTGTTTATCTTTCAGATTGTTCTTCGATTTTCCACTTCATTGAGTTCTGCTTTCAGCTTTGTTATTTTCTTCTGTCTGCCTATTTTTGGATCCTTTTATTGGTCATTTTCTAGCTTTTTGAGCTGTGTCATTAGGTTATTCAGGTATGCCCCTTCTTCCTTCCTGATGTGTGCTTGTAGAGCTATTAATTTTCCTCTCAGGACCGCTTTTGCTATGTCCCATAGATTCTGGCAGTTTGTGTCTTCATTATCATTTGTTTCCAGGAAAGTTTTGATTTCCTTTTTTATTTCATCTCAGACCCACTGGTTGTTCAGTCGCAGGGTGTTTAATTTCCAATTGTTAAAGTGCTTCTTCTGTGTGGCTTTGTAGTTCACATCTAATTTCAGAGCTTTGTGGCCAGCAAAGGTAGCCTGCGAGATTTCTATCCTCTTGATTTTATGGAGGTATGTTTCAGCATGTAGTCTTTCCTGGAGATTGACCCATGTACATTGGAGAAGAATGTGTATCCAGGTTTTGGGGGATGGAGTGTTCTATATATTACTACTAGTCCTTTCTCTTCCATTTCTCTTTTCAGGGCTAGTATGTTTTTGTTTGGTTTCAGTCTTGGTGACCTATCAAGTGCTGATTGGGCTGTGTTAAGGTCTCCCACAATTATTGTGTTGTTATTGATTTCTTCTTTCAGATTTGTCAGTAATTGTATCACATAATTTGCTGGTCTGTCATTGGGTGTATATATGTTTAATAGTCTGATTTCTTCATGTTGCACATATCCCTTGATTAGGAAATAGTGTCCATCTTTGTCCCTTGCCACTTTTCTGAGTATATAGTTGGTGTCATCAGATATTAATATGGCCACCCCAGCTTTTTTAAGGGTGTTGTTTGCTTGGATGATTTTCCTCCAGCCTTTGATTTTGAGTCTATGTTTGTTCTGATTACTCAGGTGTGTTTCTTGCGGGCAGCAGAAGTTTGAATTCATCTTTTTGACCCATTTCCCACTCTGTGTCTTTTAATTGTTGAATTTAGTCCATTGACATTGAGGGAGATGATTTTCATAGGATTTAATATCATCTTTGTAGATAAGTTTGCTGTATTTGTTGGCTTCTTGAATTACATTAGGCCTATCAGGTTTTCCTTTAAGACTGGTTTATCATTTGTGAAGATTCTGAGCTTTTGTTTATCCATAAAGCTATGTATTTTTCTTTCAAACCTGAACGTGAGTCAGGCTAGGTACTGTATTCTCAGTGAGGCATTCATTTCATTCAGTCTTGTCACAATATCCCACCATTGTCTTCTGGTCTTGAGAGTTTCTTGTGACATGTCTGCAGTAAGTCTTAGGGATGCTCCTTTGAATGCAAATTCCCTTTTTGATCTTGCTGCATTCAGCATTCTATCTCTATCTGTGGGATTTGTCATTGTAATGAGGATGTGTCTTGGGTGCTTTTCTTTGGGTCTCTTTTAGCTGGTACTCTTCGGGCATGCAGGATTTGATTGCATGTAGTCTTTAACTCTGGGAGTATCTCTTTGATGATGTCTTTGACATTTGATTCTTCTTGGAGATCTCCTGCCTGGGTCTCTGGGACTCCAATGATTCTTATGATGTTTCTGTTGAGTTTATCAAAGATTTCTATTTTCATCTGTTTGCATTCCTTGAGTACTTTTTCCATTGCCTGTTCGTTTGTCTTAAGATTCTTTTCCACTTTCTTCTGTTGTGTTGATTTTTTCTGTATCACATCTTCCAGTACCCAGATTCTCTCCTCAGCTGATGATATCCTGCTGGTGAGGTCATCCATTGAGGTTTTCAGTTGAGCCACCGTATTTTTCAGTTATGTTATTTCAGTTTGGATTTTTCTGTTTTCTGTCTTTGTGTTCTGTTCAGATCGATTTATTTTTTCTTTGACTTATTGAAACATGTTCCATATTGCTATTTTAAGTTCCTTGCCCGAGTGGTTAATCAGGTGGTTGGAATTTATTAGATCATCCGAGCTTTCATCTTCATTTTCGGTGCATGGGGTTTGCGGCTGCGCACTTCTGCTGCCACTAGTTGACAGATAGGCAGAAAGGCAGAAAGAGGGGAGGTTTCTCTTGAATTCTGTGTGTGGTTAGAGGCACAGCAGTGTGGGGCCTCTGCAGACCAGAGAGCTCAGCTTATTGGACAGCGACCCCCACAGTCAAGTTACTTACAGGCAGCTTCAGAATGCAGTTTTTTTGGGGGTGCTGGGGAGACCACCAGGTTTTAAACCGACAGGCAGACAGGCAGAAAGAGGGGAGGTTTCTCTTGAATCCTGAGCGTGGTCAGACCATTCTCTTCTTTCTTACTGCCTTAACTTCTTTCACTTTCTATCCTCCCTAAACTCTGGGTTCAAGGGTGATCTAAGCATTTCCCCTTTAAAACATTGTATTTCCTCATTCAGTAATTCTATAAACCACAGAGAAATCAGATCATCCAGCATTTGTCTTTCTTCTGGCTTACTTCACTCAACATGGTACCTTCCTGTTTCAACAAGGCTGCAGCAAGTTGCATCATCTAATCATTCTTTGCAGCTGCAAAGTATTTGATTGTGTGTATATGTATACCACATCTTCATAATTCATTTATGTGGATTATGAATAATAATCATTGGACACCTGGGTTGATTCCACATATTAACTATTATATTAAGTGCAGTAATAAATAATAGTATAAATGCCTCTTTTGAATAAACATTTTGGAGTCCTGGAGGTGGATTTCCAAAGTGGAATTTCTGGGTCATATGGCAGCTCAATTCTAAGTTTACTGAAGACTCTTGTTTTCTGCAAGGGTTGAACCTGGCAACATTTTCACCAGCAGTGGATGAGTTTCTTTTTACCACGACCCTGCCCACAAAGATTGTTCCTACTATTTTTGACATGTAAGCAGGTGTAGTCTTTAAAAATACTTGGTAAGTGCACCGGATACTTGGAAAGCAGGAATAATCTAGTTCAGTGTTTCCCCATGTATCAAGAAACTCTCACACATTCAAATGGAAATATTATACCAAACTCCTCTGAAAAGTTCAAATTGTGTAATGTGAATGGTATGAAAATGAAAGGAAGAAAGACTGGGATAGTATAAGACAAATTATTTCCAGTAATTCTATTGGTTGTTACAAGTAGGTGGAAGTCTATGTCTTCATTTTCAATGTTTATATTCTAGTTAAAACTCAATTTTAATTACAGACATATTCAACAGTGCATTTGTACGTGTATATGCACTACACACAAATAGTTGAGGTCCTCCTTCTCTATTCTCTAAGGCCTCGATGACGAACCTATGGCATGAGTGCTGGCTGTGGCATGTGAAGGTCTTGCAGCATGCACATGGGAAGATGAGTGTGCTGGTGTCTGCTTTGCAGTTCACCTGGCAACAGGGCCGGACTGGCCATTGGGAGGACTAGGTATTGTGTGGCAGTTTGGGCACTCGGGAACAAAAAGGTTAGCCATCACTGCTCTAAGGTGTATCCTTTCTGGGCCATTTCCCTAGTGCTGGTATATTTTTTACCTCCAGGGATTACACCTGGCAATGCCTTTAGACTATAGGACCAATTGTGATTAGATTCAAATACCATAAAGTTAACACTTAACTCACTACTGATAAGAGAGATACATAAAAATAAAGCTCCAGGGGACATGAAAATCAATGAGGTGTAAGTTATATACTGGAGTCGCTCTAAAAACAAGGAAGAAAGAACAAACATAATGGCTGGGAATAAGATGTGAACACAAGAGAGTTGATCTACATTGATTTAGGCAGGGAGGGTGTAATCCCCTTTTAAATCCAACCAATACATTTACCACAAACAGTTATGGACAGAAAGTAAGAGTCAACCATACAGTTGCCATGACACAATAATTGATAACTACCTCACAGTAGCTCACTATGACTTCAGGTGTAAACACAGGAAGGTTCTTATGCTTATAGAACTTCAGAAACCTAGTCAGGAACACTGCTATTCACAGTCTCCAGACAAATTTTTGATCCTTAAGTTCCTTTCCTGAGGTCACTCAGTATATTCAAGGGAAGGCAAAGGAAGATAAAAAAAAGCTGTTTGAAGTTTGGTGAAGACCAGCTCAAAGATAAGGTGACTTTTGAAGCTTCCCTACTTTAAGAGGTTTCTAGACATGTGAACGGAGTAGAGAAACAAATACACTGTTTCTATGGGAGCAAAAGTTTTGTTATCTGTATGTGTTATAGTACATGTGTATCCCTGTGTGCTGTGATATATCTAATCAGAGTTGGCAAGTATTGCTGTGGAATTTGCTGAGCTAAGAGATTTGGTATTATGGGAGAGGAAATGTTAAATCAAGGAAATGTCAAATCAAATGTCAAATCAAGCTGTATATGTATATTTCTCTATCTTAAATTCACCAGCATTCAACCTGAGATATGTACTTGGTCTTTCTCCTCCCCACTTTTATCCTCATAGTTCTAAAAGTAAAAACAGTTAACTTTAATATAAAGGAAAAATGGAATGTGTCCTTTGCTGCAAAGAATTCAACTCTTCTCACTAGCCATTCCTTTTACTCAGCTCTCCCAACCTCTGCATAGAAGGAAACCACTCCATAGAAAGGAAAAGGGAGAGGAAAACATAGGGCTGAGTAGGCACAGTCTCTTAAAACAAAATTTTAGGGGCCGGCGAGGTGGCTCTAGAGGTAAGGTGTCTGCCTTGCAAGCACTAGCCAAGGAAAGATTGCGACTGCAGTTGGATTCCCTGGCGTCCCATATGGTCCCCCCAAGCCAGGGGCAATTTCTGAGTGCTTAGTCAGGAGTAAGCCCTGGGCATCAAACGGGTGTGGTCAAAAAATTTCTAAATCTGCTGAAGATTCACTCTTCAGTTCTCGGGCATTTGGTTTGTTTTCAGATATTCTGGATATTGTGAATAGTGCTGCTATTACCATAGGAGTGCAGAGGGCTTTTCTACACTGGTTTTTGGTCCATCGGGTATATTTTCAGAAGTGGTATTGCTGGGTCATGTTGGAGCTTAATTTCTTTGTTTAATTGTTAAATTATCTTTATTTAAACACCATGATTACAACTCTGATTATAGTTGTATGATTACAGTCATGTAAAGAACACCCCCCTTCACCAGTGCAAGATTTCCACCACCAATTTCCCAGATCTCCCGTCTCCCCACCCCACCCACACCTGTACTTGAGATGGGCTTTCTACTTCCCTCATTCATTCACATTGTTATGATAGTTCTCAGTGTAGTTATTTCTCTAACTACACTTACCACTCTATGTGGTGAGCTTCATGTCATGAACTGCACCTTCCAGCCTAAGTCTCTCCTATCTCTGAGATACTGCTAAAAATGTCATTCATTTTTCTTAAAACCAATAGATGAGTGAAACTATGTGTTTGTCTCTCTCTGACTTATTTCACTCAGCATAATAGATTTCATGTACATCCGCGTATAGGAGAATTTCATGACTTCATCTCTCCTGATGTCTGCATAGTATTCCATTACGTATATGTACCACAGTTTCTTTAGCCACTCATCTGTTGAAGGGCATTTTGGTTGTTTCTAGAGTCTGGCTATTGTAAATAGCTCTGCAATGAATATAGGTGTGAGGAAAGGATTTTTGTATTTTATTTTTGTGTTCCTCAGGTATATTCCTGAGAGTGGTATAGCTGGATCATATGGGAGCTCAATTTCCAGTTTCTGGGGGAATATCAATATCGCTTTCCAAAAAGATTGGACTGGACGGCATTCCCACCAGCAGCGAAAGAGTTCCTTTCTCTCCACATCCCCGCCAGCACTCCTTGTTTTCCTTCTTTGTGATATGTGCCAGTCTCAGTGGCGTAAGGTGGTACCTCATAGTCGTTTTGATTTGCATCTCCCTGATGATTAGTGATGTGGAACATCTTTTTGGAGCTTAATTTTTTTTTTTTGGTTTTTGGGTCACACCTGGCGGTGCTCAGGGGTTACTCCTGGCTCCATGCTCAGAAATTGCTCCTGGCAGGCACAGGGGACCATATGGGACAGCGAGATTTGAACCGATGACCTTTTGCATGAAAGGCAAATGCCTTACCTCCATGCTATCTCCCGGGCCCTTTGGAGCTTAATTTCTAATTTTTGAGGAATATTCATATTGTTTTCAAAAAGGCTGAACCAGTTGACATTTCCACCAGCAATAAGAGTTCTTTCTTCCTGCATCTGTACCAGTACTGATTGTTCTTGATCTTTTAGATGTGTGCCAATCTCTGTAGTGGATATGGTAATTTATTGTTGTTTTAATTTGCATGTCCCTGATGACTAATGGTGTAATGCATTTTGTGACTTTTGGTTATCTGTTATTTTATCTTTAAAGATTTTGTCCACATCTTCTCCCCATTTTTTATGGGGTTGGATATTTTTTCTTGTAAGCCACTAGTGCCTTATATATCTTAGATATTATCCATTTATCAGATGAATATTGGGTGAATACATATCCCACTATGTGGCAGTCTTTGTATCCTGGTATCATTTCCTTTGAAGTGAAGAAACTTCTTAGCTTAATTTAGTCCCATTTGTTTATCTTTGGTTGGTCACTTGTGTTTCATCCTTGAAAATACATTTAACTTCAATATCATGGAATGATCTGCCTAAATTTTTCTCTACATAACTTATGGTTTCAGGATTGTGCTCAAGATCTTTTATCCATTTTGATTTGGCTTTTGTAAACAGGGTTAAAAAGAGGTCTGGGGGGACCGGTCGGTGGCGCTGGAGGTTAGGTGCCTGCCTTGCCTGCGCTAACCTAGGATGGACCACAGTTCGATCCCCCGGTTCCCCATATGGTCCCCCGTGCCTGCCAGGAGCGACTTCTGAGAGAATAGCCAGAAGTAACCCCTGAGCATCACCGGGTGTGGCTAAAAAAAAAACAAAAACAAAACAAAACAAAAAAAAGGTCTGAGTTCATTTTTTCCTTTGCAAGGAGCTAACCAGTTTACCCAATATCAAATCAATTATTGAATAGGATTTCCTTGTGCTACTTGTTGTTTCTTATTCCTTTCTCAAAGATTTGTTGATTACATACCTAAAGTTTTGTCTAAGTATATCCAACTTTATTCCATTGATCTAAGCATCTGTTTATATTACAACATCATGCTATTTTAATTACTACCAATTTATACTACAGTTTGAAGATGAAGGAAAGTGATACTTTCCATCTTTCTTCCCCCAAGGATTGCTTTATTTGTGGAGGTTTCTTGTGCAAAATGAATTTCAGGATTGTTTCTTTTGGGTATTCTTATAAAGATTGAATTATGTAGATACAGTACATTGAGGCATGTTGCCATTTTACTGATATCCTTCCTTCCAATCTATGAGCAAGATGTATTTCCATTTCCTTGTGTCCTCTATTATTTCTTAAAGCAGGGTACTGTGCTTCTTTTTGTATAGGCCTATCATTTCTTTAATTAAGTTTATTGCAAGGTAATTGATTTTCTGAGGCACAATAATACAATAATACTTCTTTAATAAGTATTTCCTTCTCTTTCTCATTTAGTATCCTCATTTAGTATTTTTGGATTTTTACATATTAATTTTATGGCCTGCCACTTTACTATACAAACTACCATTTCCTGGAGCATTTTTGTAGAGTAATTAGGATTTTCTAAGCATCGTATCATGCCATTGGCAAATAGTTTGACTTCTTCCTTTCCTATCTGAATGACCTTCTTGCCTAATTACTTGTTATGGCAAGTATTTTTACTACTACACTGAATAGAAGTGGCAAAAGTGGGCAACCTTATCTTGTTCCAGATCTTAACGGAAAAACTTTACCCACTGATTATACATTGAGTATAAGTTTGCCATGGGCTAGTAGCAAATAACTTTGATTATTTTGAGGAAAGTTCTTTCAATTACCATCTTTTTGAGAGTTTTCATTGTGAAAGAGTGCTGGATCTCATCAAATGCTTTCTGTACATCTCTTAATATGATCATAATTTTTCTATTTCTCTTTTATTGGTATGGTATGTTATGTTGATTGACTTGTGTATGTTAAACCATCCTAGAATACCCAAGATAAATACTACTTGGTCATGGTATATGATCTTTTAGATACATTTTTGGATTCTATTTGATAGAATTTTGTTGAGGATCTTTGCATCTGTGTACATCAAGAATATTGGCCTGGAGCCAGAGAGAGAGCATGGAGGTTATGCGTTTGCCTTTCATACAGGTCATCAATTTGAAACCCGGCATCCCATATGGTCTCCTGTGTCTGCCAGGAGCAATTCCTGAGCGTGAAGCCAGGAGTAACCCCTGAGTGCTGCCGGGTGTGACTCAAAAATAAAAACAAAACAAAAACAAAAAAAGAATATTGGCTTAGTGGGAGATAGCACAGCTGTAGGGCGTTTCTTTGCCTTGCACACAGCCTATTCAGGATGGACATTGGTTTGAATACTGGTATCCCATATGATCCCCATTCCTTCTAGGAGTGATTTCTGAACATAGAGCCAGGAGTAACCCCTGAGCGCCACTGGGTGTGACCGGAAAAAACAAACAACAGGAGTAAGGACTGGCTGTGGCAGTCGCCAGGTAGAGAGCTGATTACTCTGTGGAGGTTCTGCTCTGCTGTGCCCTTCATGACTGTGAGAAATTGAAGGGACTTGTTGGCTTTTCTTGTGTGACTTTTCTGAATTCCTGAAGCTCTCCTCAGAGGGCTAGGAAGGGCACCAAAAAACCCCTGACACATAGAGGCCACAGAAGAGCACAGCCACTCTGCTTCACTTCTTGGCCAGGCACACTTTTTAACCAATGAAACCCACCACAAGACGCAGAAAAAAATCACTCTATAAGCATGACAAAGGTTAACCTCGCAGGCAAACACCATCACAGAGAATGAAGATAGCTCTGATGACCCAAAAAATTCCAACCATCTGATTAACCTCTCAGATAAAGAGTTTAGAATACAAATATAGAGGATGTTTGAAGAACTCAGAGAAATCATAGATTGATCTGAACAGATCATAAATACAGAAATCATAAAATGCCAAACTGAAATAACAGATCTGAAAAACACGGAAGCTCAACTGAAAAACTCAATGAATGGCTTCTACAGCTGGGTAACAGCAGCTGAGGACAAAATCGGCATGCTGGAAGATGAGATGCAGAAAAAATCAACACAGCAGAGGAAATTGGAAAAGAACCTTAAGAAAAAGGATCAGGGGCCCGGGGGATAGCATGGAGATAAGGCGTTTGCCTTTCATGCAAAAGGTCATCAGTTTGAATCCTGGTGCCCCATATGGCCCCCCGTGCTTGCCAGGAGCAATTTCTGAGCATGGAGCCAGGAGTAACCCCTGAGCACTGCCAGGTGTGATCCAAAAACCAAAAAAAAGAAAGAAAAAGGATCAGACAATGGAAAAAGTACTCAAGGAATGCAAACAGATGAAAATAGAAGTCTTTGATAAACTCAACAGAAACAACATAAGAATCATTGGAGTCCCAGATGCCCAGGTAGGAAATATCCAGGAAGAATCAACTGTCAAAGACATCATCAAAGAGATACTCCCAGAGTTAAAGACTACATGCAATCAAATCCTGCATGCCTGAAGAGTACCAACTAAGAGAAACCCAAAGAAAAACACCCCAAGACACATCCTTGTTACAATGAAAAATCCCACAGATAGAGATAGAATACTGAAAGTAGCAAGATCAAAAAGGGAAATTACATTCAAAGGAGCATCCCTAAGACTTACTGCAGACATGTCACAAGAAACTATCAAGGCCAGAAGACAGTGGTGGGATATTGTGACAAGACTTAATGAAATGGATGCTTCACCTAGAATACTTTACCCAGCCAGACTCATGTTAAGGTTTGAAGGAAGAATACATAGCTTCATGGATAAATAACAGCTCAGAAACTTTCCCAGATGATAACCCAGCCTTAAAGGAAAAACTGACAGGTCTACTCTAAGACAAGAGAGGCCAACAAACACAGCAAACTTATCTACAAAGATGACATTAAATCCTATGACAATCATCTCCCTCAATGTCAATGGACTAAATTCACCAATTAAAAGACACAGAGTGGAAAAATGGATCAAAAAGATGAATCCAACCTTCTGCTGCCTACAAGAAACACATCTGAATAGTCAGAACAAACATAGACTCAAAGTCAAAGGCTGGAGGAATATTATCCAAGCAAACAACACTATCAAAAAAGCTGGGGTGGTCATATTAATATCTGATGACACCAACTTTATACTCAGAAAAGTGGTAAGGGACAAAGATGGACACTATGTACTAAATAAGGAATATGTGCAACAGGAAGAAATCAGACTATTAAACATATATGCACCCAATGAGAGTCCTGCAAATTTTCTAATACAATTACTGACAAATCTGAAAGAAGAAATCAAGAATAACACAATAATTGTGGGAGATCTCAACACAGCCCTATCAACACTTGATAGGTCAACCAGACTGAAACCAAGCAAAAATATACTAGCCCTGAAAAGAGAAATGATAGAAAGAAGACTAGTAAATATATGTAGGACACTTCATCCCCCAAAGCTTGGATACACATTCTTCTCCAATGTACTTTGGACATTCTCAGGGATAGAAAAATGCTGACACATAAAATCCATAAAATCAAGAGGATAGAAATTTTGCAGGCTACCTTCGCTGACCACAAGGCCCTGAAAATAGATGTGAACTACAAAGGCACACAGAAGCGAAACTTTAACAATTGGAAATTAAACAACCTGCTACTGAACATCCAGTGGGTCTGAGATGAAATAAAAGAGAAAATAAAAACTTTCCTGTAAACAAATGATAATGAAGACACAAACTGCAAAATCTATGGGACACAGCAAAAGAGATCCTGAGAGGAAAATTTATACAAGCACACATCAGGAAAGAAGGGGCATACCTGAATAGCTTAATGACCCAACTCATAAAATTAGAAACTTACCAACAAAAGGAACTAAAAATAGGGAGACAGAAGGAATAACGAAGCTGGGAGCACAAATCAGAGTGAAAACCCAAAAAACAATTCAAAAGATCAACAAAAGCAGAAGTTTTTTAAAAAAAAATGAACAAGATGGATAGATCATTGGCAAAACTCACATTGAAAGAGAGAGAGAGAAACTTGACTACCTGTATTATAAATGAAAAGGGGTAGAACACGACAGATATTGCAGAGATCCAAAGGGTAATCAGAGACTACTTTGAGAAACTCTATGCTACTAAACATGAGAACCTGGAAGAAATTGATAAATTCTTGAACTCTTATAACCTTCCATGGTTAAGTAAGAAGGATGTAGCATATCTAAACACCCCTATCACGATAGAGGAAATTAAAACTGTAATCAAATGTCTGCCTACAAAGAAAAGTCGAGATGGAGTCTACTAATGAATTCTTTCAAACGTTTCAAGAGGAACTACTACCAATCCTAGCCAGGCTCTTTCACAAAATAGAAAAAATAGGAACACTCTCAAACAACTTTTATGATGCCAATATCACCTTGATACCAAAACCAAACAGAGATCCTGTCATAAAAGAAAATTACAGACCAGTATCACTTATGAATGCAGATGTAAAGATCTTCAACATAATCCTGGCAAATAGAATCCAATGCCTCATCAAGATCATTCACTATAATCAAGCAGGTTTACTCTCAGGAATGCAAGAATGGTTTAACATCCGTAAATATATCAACATAATACACAACATCAACAATAAGAAAATATAAAAATCACATGATCATATCAATAGACGCAATAGAAAGCATTTGATAAGGTCCAACACCATTCTTGATCAAAAGTCTCAGCAAGATGGGAATGAAAGGAACCTTTTTCAATAGAGTTAAGGCCATATACCACAAGCCAATGGCATATAATATCCTCAATGGAGAAAAACTAAAGGCCTTCTCTCTGAATTCTGGTACAAAACAAGGCTGTCCACTCTCACCACTCCTCTTCAACATAGTACTGGAAGTACTTGCTATAGTGATTAGGCAAAAAAAAATCAAGGGAATTCAGATAGGAAAGGAAAAAGTCAAGCTCTCATTGTTGCAGATGACTTAATACTCTACTTAGAAAACTCTAAAGACTCTACCAAAAAGCTACTAGAAACAATAGGGTCATATAGCAAGATGGCAGGCTACAAAATTAACACAGAAAAATCAATGGTCTTTTATATGCCAATAATGATAGGCAAAAATGGACATTAAGAAAACAACCCCATTCACATTAGTGCCTCACAAAATAAAATATCTTGGTGTCAACTTGACTAAAGATCTGAATGACCTATACAAAGAAAACTATAAAACACTGTTTCAAGAAATAAGAGAGGACACTAGGAAATGAAAAGATATACCCTTCTCATGGATCGGCAGGATTAATATAATTAAAATGGCAATACTCCCCAAAGCATTGTATAGATTGAATGTGATTCCTCTAAAGATACACATGACATTCTTCAAAGAAGTGGATCAAACACTTCTGAAATTCATTTGGAACAATGAACGCCCTCGATTAGCTAAAGCACTCCTTGGGAAAAGAAATATGGGAAGCATTACTTCCCCCAACTGTATTACAAAGCAATAGTTATCAATACAGCATGGTACTGGAATAAAGAGAGACCCTCATATCAGTAGAATAAGCTTGAGTACTCAGAGAATGTTCCTCAGATATACAATCACCTAATTTTTGATAAAGGAGCAAGAAATCCTAAATGGAGCAAAGAAAGCTTCTTCAACAGCTGGTGTTGGCACAACTGGTTAGCAACTTGTAAAAAAGTGAACTCAGACCCCCAGTTAACATCATGTACTAAGGAAAAACCCAAATGGATTAAAGACCTTGATATCAGACCTGGAACCATAAGGTATATAGAACAACATGTAAGTAAAACATTCCATGACATTGAGACTAAAGGCATCTTTAAGGGGGAAACAGCACTCTTCAAACAAGTGGAAGCAGAGGTAACCTGATGGGAATTTATTTAAGAGACATGGAGATTCTGGGCTGAAGAGATAGCATAGAGGCAAGACGTTTGTCTTTCATGCAGAAGGGCATTGGTTAGAACCCTGGCATCCCATATGGTTCCCCATGCCTGCCAGGAGCGATTTCTGAGCCTGGAGCCAGGAGTGACTCCTGAGTACTGCCGGGTGTGACCGCCCCCCTCCCAAAAAGAGATATGGAGATTCCTCTAAAACCTGGAAATTGAGCTCCCAGATGACCCAGCTATACCACTCCCAGGGATATACCCTAGGAACAAAAAATACAACACAAAAATCCCTTCCTCACAGCTATATTCGTTGCTTCACTATTTACAATATCCAGACTCTGCAAACAACCAAGATGCCCTACAATAGATGAATGGTTAAAGAAACTGTGGTACATATACACAATGGAATATTATGCAACTGTCAGGAGACATGAAGTCATTAAATTTTCCTATACATGGATGTACATGGAATCTATTATGCTGAGTGAAATAAGTCAGAGGGAGAGAGATAGACACCGAATGATCTCACTCATCTATGGGTTTTAAGAAAAATGAAAGTCATTTTTGCAATAATCCTCAGAGACAAAGAGAGGAGGACTGGAAGTTCCAGCTCACGACATGAAGCTTAACACAGAGTGGTGAATGCATTTAGAGCAATAAGTACACTGAGACTACCATAACAGTGTGAATAAATTAGACAAGTGAAAGCCTGTCTAGAGTACAAGTGGGTGTGGGGTGGGGAGGAGGGAGATTTGGGACATTGGTGGTGGGAATGTTGCAGTGGTGAAGGGAGGTGTTCTTTACATGACTGAATCACAACTTCAATCAGATTTGTAATCAAGGTGTTTAAATAAAAATATAAAAAAGAAGTGATAGAACACCGTTGAAGCTCCCAAATACTATTGTGTTTCTGTTGATGTCTTTCCTCAAGTTTATTGCAGTTCTTTTAGATTTTTACCTGACTTATCATTGGGTGCTTATATGTTTAGGGATGTGATTTCTTCCTTATTCTAGTACATAGTTCCTTGGTTATTAAGAAATTACCCTTAGTGTCTCATAACCTTTTTGAGCCTGATATCTATGTCACCTGATATTAGCATGATGGCCCTAGTTATCTTGAGGGAGTTGTTTACTTGAAGTATTGTCTTCCAACTTTGTCTTTAAATATGTTTTCTCTTATTATTCAAATGTGTTTTATGCAGGCATAAGAATATTGGTTTTGATTTTCTAATCTATTTTTTGCTACTGTGTCTCTTAATTGGTGCACTTATTCCACTGACATTGAGAGATCTTTATGACATTTTATGACATCTTTTGTACAAATTTGATTTGTTTATGGGGTTTTCTTGACTTAAAGTACCCGTTTCAGATTTTTTTTGTTTTGTTTTGAATTTTGGTTCACACTCGGCAGCGCTCAGGAATTACTCCTGGCTCTGAGCTCAAACATCTCTCCTGGAGGCTCTGGGGACCATATGAGGTGCAGGGAATTGAACTACCATCAGTCTTGGGTTGACTGCATGCAAGGCAAACATCTCATCGGCTCTTAGTTAGTTTAAAGCTTGTTTTGAGTTTATAAATTTCCTGACCTTTCGTTAATCCATGAAGGTATGTACTGTTCCTTCAAATCTCAATGAGAGTTTGAATGGTGTTGTATTCATATAATTGAGTTTTTTTTTCAATACATGTCACTTCTGTCTTCTGACCTTTGATAAAATTACTGTAGATTTTAAGGATGCTCCTAAGTATTTTATTTTATTCTTTGATCTTGCTGCTTTTAGTATTTGCTCTCTGTGCATGGTTTTCATCATTCTGATTAGAATGTGTCCGGAGTATTTTTATTTGGATCTTTTTTTTAAGCTATTTCCCATCAGTCTTCCAGGATATGGGTATATGTACTCTCCGGTCATGGAAACTTCTCAGCAATGTTACCCTTGAATGTTTCTTTGTATCGTATGTGTTTTCTTTCTGGCCCTTTAGGAAGCCAATAATTATGATATTGCTCCTCTTGAATTCATCCCAAAGTTCTCTTGTCAAATGTGAATTTATTTTAAAATTCTTTCCATTCTCAACTGTTTTTTGGAAGCACTATATAATTCATCTTCAAGCTTATTGATTCTTCCCTCAGAAGCTGTTAATCTGTTATTGATGCCTTCCTTTGAGTTTTTCAGTTAGCCTACTAATATTTTCAATTATGTCATCTATGTTTAGAGTATTCTCATTTCTGTCCCAATATCCTCTTGAGTCTTACTGGCCATTCACCCATGATTTCTTTGAGTTCTTTGAACATCCTCAACATTTCCTCTAGAAATTTCTTCAGAACTACCATCTTCTTTCATTAAGCATGGTAGTGCATTGCTTTCCCATTGTGATCTCTGCAGTCTGGTGTTTATTATGTGCTATGATGTGTTTCATTGACAAGAAAAAAATATGTGGCCTCAGAGAAAATGAAGCAGCCCTTCTCAGAGCACACTGACCTGGGTGTGACTTCTGAGTCACAGAAGAGGACTCCATCACTGCTGTTTGTCTGCCTCAGTTTCTGGGGATTGTGTGGCTGGAACATCCCTCCCCTTTTCCTAATGTTTCTCTTATCCTTGGGATTCACTATGGGTCTGTCTCAGTTTCTTTGGACTGCATAAATATTAGCCATTGATTGCATGAATGTGGTGCTAAAAGTTTTTCCCAATCTGTGGGATGACTTTGTATTTTGCTTGTCCATTGAGAGTTCTCATCAATCTGTTATAGATTCATGCAAGGGCTTGAGGTACCTCTTTAGAGCAACAGTTGTACTATCAAGAAAATATAGCAGAGTAGATTTACCAACGATCTGTGTGCACAAGAGACCAAGGAGTCTCTTGGGAGGTTATCAGCTCATGAAAACAAAGGTCCAATCAAAAAAGTATGCTTGAGAGACAGTAGGTGAACTTTGAAATCAAGGTCATTCTTAGCACAGCACAGATCTCATAGTAGAATCACTTCTTTCAATTATGTGGATTCTCTCCAGGTCTTTTCAAAGACTAGTGAGAACACAAATAATCTGAATTTCTATTATTGTAGAAGGTCCATCATTGGTCGGGGCACTAATAGTGGTCTCTGCTCCACTATGATGACATTTTGGCGACTCAGTGTCAGAATCCTTCCCTCCCTCAGATAAAGACTACCCACAGTCTCCATAAAATCGGAGAGTCTGAAATACATAGAATGAAAATAAAGAAATAATAAGAGAAATAAAACCCTAACTCTATAATATATTAGAGGAATGCAATATATTAGACCTAAGGCAGTCTCCTTGAGTTTTTTACATTCCATTATTCATATCTGAAGTGCCTTTTCTTTTTTGAGGGGGCAGGATGTTCATTTTAAATCAAGATTGTAAAATAGAGCATTTAAATATATGCATGATTAGCAAAAAGATTGTACAGTCTAAGAATCATTTTAAAATTAGATTTTTCTATTCTATTCAATAAATATATATTGAATGTCTGCCCTTGAGTCTCCAACCCCATTTATTTGTAGGTACTAAAGTATCCCAAGAGACAAACCTACTTTGAGCCCAATCCCAATTAGTCTAGTCTCCAAACATTAATAAACATATTTTCTTTTTTTTTTTTTTTTGGTTTTTGGTTCACACCTGGTGGCACTCAGTGGTTACTCCTGGCTATGTGCACACAAATCGCTCCTGGCTTGGGGGACAATATGGAATGCCGGGGATGGAACCCGGTCCTTTCTAGATTAGTGTGTCCAAAGAAGGCACCATACCGCTTGTGCTACTGCTCCAGTTCCACATTTAGGTTTTTAAAAATACTGCATAAGTCAAACAAAAACATCCTAATATATGATAAATATATTGTCACACATTACAAGTGTTAATAAATAGGTTCAGTTTCATGGAGGATAATTTGGAAGGAAGTATCTGTCAAAATTAGAAATTTATAGTTTTGAGTCATACATTTCAGTCCTTAGTATTTATTCTTTAGACAATTCACATATATGTGAAATAGTGCATACTCTGTATTTGTTGCATCATTACAAGACTGTACACTATTACTGTATCCATTGATTGAAGATTTGTGAAATAAATCATACCCATAGTATAGAAATAGAGGTACTGAAATTTGAAGCAGTGTTATATTGACTGATCTTACAGAGTGCTATTTTTTAAAAAGGTGTGTATAACACTGTATAAATATGGTTTTGTGATATAATGTATATGCAAATATAATTATCCATGCTTCAAGTCAAATGCTACTGACTATCTCTCAAATTTATGATATAAAGATAAAAACATATAGCCTGGATTCAGAACTTTTGCTTCTACCCCATCTTCCTGAAGCAGTTAGCAGAGGCACCATACCTATCTCTTACCTTATCTTCCAGCCCCTGTTCCCGGATTTCTCAGTGTGTCATGAACCCTGCCCTAAGCAGCTAGTACTTGCTTGTGATTATCAAATTTTTTTTGTTTGTTTGTTTGTTTTTGGTTCTTGGGCCACACTCTGTGTTACTCCTGGCTGTCTGCTCAGAAATAGCTCCTGGCAGGCTCGGGGGACCATATGGGTCACCGGGAATGGAACCAACCACCTTTGGTCCTGGATCAGCTGCTTGCAAGGCAAACTCCGCTGTGCTATCTCTCCAGGCCCATGATGATCAAATTTTAATATTTCTCTTCAATAACCCATTAGAGGACAAAATTCAGGGAAAATTGTATCTCAGAGAAGGTCCAGAGAGACAGTAGGAACAGTAGGGACAGTAGGACAGCACACTTGTCCCATGAGCACCATCAGAAATGACACCTGAGCAGAAAGACAGGGGTAAGCCCTGAGCTTTGCCATGTGCAACTTTCATCAAAAGTGGTATCCCAAGGAGCACTAGAGCCCTTTTTCTTATATTATAAAATCAATATCAAAATAAGTGCTTGAAATACTTGTGAATTCATAAATACACTAGCATAAAAATGACTCTGAAGTTATGCAATGTAGAAAATAAGTTTCTCTTTTTGACATTATAGTGTCCAAGGTTATATGACAAATGAATTTTCCCTATGTTGTAGATCCTACAGCATATGTACACCAAATAGAATTAGTGTTTCCCAAAAATAATACTTGAGAAAGTAATTAGATAACTCTATTCTGCCCTAAATCTAGCTTTCCATATTTTCCTATAACTTGCCCTTTACAAAAGAGACTTTAGTGACCTTCACAAAGTCACATGTGTTATGAACCACCACCAAAAGATGAGATAAACAAGGAAGGATGAAAAATTCAGTGAGGAGGGTATTTCAAAGTGAAATATTTACTTTTGTAAATTGATGTTTATGTTTATTTCAGAACCAGAAAATTATATGATCTTGGAAAGAACTGGATCAGAAACCTAAAGGTAAGCAAGTGAGAGAATGTACAGGAATGTTGAAGGTCACAGAAGGTAATGAGTCATAAATCAGGAATGCTAAGACAATACATACTCCCAAGAGTAAGTCAAGGTCAGTGATTCCACTCAAGGCAGGTCATTAGAAACCATTAAAAAGCCATTGGAATGAGATGGTTGTAGACTCTGCTCCAATAGAAACTTCAAAGACTATTACTTCAGATTTGATTGATCTAAATTCTCAGATGCTAACATGATTATGCTCATATATCTAAGGAGAACCATTCAGATGGCAGACACTGTAGATATGCACATTTATTGTCCAATTTTTCTGGCAGGTTTTTTTCTGACAAAATGTTTGTATTATGACAATTTAGAAACACATTTCTAATTTATGTGAAGGTTCTATCTGAGCTTACAGCAGCCTGTCCTCCAAACCCAGAGTTTAAAGGCAGGAAATATTAAACAATTTTACTCAGTCACCATAAATTACAAATTTATTAATGATTGGATTTTAGGCATACAATGTTCCAACAACAATCCCTTCACCAGAGCTCACTTCCCTCCACCAATGACCCCTGTTTTCCTTCCACTTGTGTCAAGCATCATTTTTTGGCGGTTTTAGGCTCTGATTTACAATACTGCTACTGATAGGGTATCATGAATGTCACTTTAGTGTTCCTCCTGTCCTATCCCCATTTCTCTTCAGAGACATGTTTTCTTCTGAGGGCCAGCTCTCATGAGTGTTCTATGCTATTACTGTGTTTGGTTGCTTGCTATTCTCATATGTTTTTTTAAGTCATGGCCTATAGTAGAGCTCTACACAGCTTTATTAAATGCTTTTCTTCATCTTTTCTAGGTCTAAATGGCCTTCATGGCTAAAATAAATTTGTCTCAATGTATATCTTTTCATTATTTGACTATAATATGCACTGTTTCACCTCTGATTTTTCATATGTTCTGTTGCTTTACATAAACTTCCTGTCTTTCCCTTATGACAAAACTGGTCCTCCATATCTTCAGCATCTCAGCATAAATGCTAAAATGTTTGGAAGAGCTTTGCATCTAGGACTAGAGCAATAATATGGCATTTCCCTCACATGTGGTAACTTGTTTCCAATTCCTAGCACTCCAAATGGTCTATTGAGTCCACAAAGAGAGATCCTTGAGTACAGGGCCAGAATAAGCCCTGAGCAATTTCAGGTGTTGCTCAATTCCCCCCAAAACACTTTTACCTCTACCATGATTAGGTTCCTAACTGAAAACTTTCATAGGTCATTTATTACCTACCATTATAACTCACAGCAATTTTTTTTTTGGTTTTTGGGCCAC
>PVKC010014328.1:0-22237 GCA_004027635.1 Crocidura indochinensis | reverse complement strand
TCCTAAGTGAAAGTGATTAGAGAAATCTTGTGTATTGTGCTTAGAGTTGTTGGTATATGAGGATATACTAGGAATCAAAATCTTCTATTGTATTTGCCTCAGTGTCCAACACATCCCTTCCAGTCACAGATTCATCTAATTCAAATGGTAGTTCTGCATGAGAGATGCCTATGCTTTAACCTATATCACTAGTATTTTACTTTCTTAAAAAAATATTCTGCTTTGTGGGGAGCCGGGAGGTGGCGCAGGAGGTAAGGTGCCTGCTGCCTTGCCTGCGCTAGCCTAGGACGGACCACGGTTCGATACCCCGGTTCCCATATGGTCCCCTGTGCCTGCCAGAAGCAACTTCTGAGGGCATAGCCAGGAGTAACCCCTGAGCGTCACTGGGTGTGAACCAAATATATATATATTCTGCTTTGTTGCCCATTACTATCTTTTCTTCTTCAAGCAGTGTTAGTGAAAGAGGCACTATAACAAGTAGAAAATAAAAATCTTTCAAAACTTGAGCCAGAGTACAACAGGTAGTGAGTATGTCTTACATGCAACCGAACTGCTTTCAATCACATTCAATCTTTGGTTCCCAAAGATCCCCAGAAATGATCCCTGAGCACAAAGCCAGGAGTAATCCCTGAGCATCACAAGTTGAAAGCACAAAATCTAAAATTAATTAATTAATAAAAAAATTCCTTTAAAACCCCCAAATCTCTTTCAAAGACTTGTACTCCTTTATATCATAGGAGATAGATAAGCTTGTACCTTATTAGTCACAATTTCTGGGACAATGAATGCTCTTCTTATAATCATACAACTCTGCAAAGCTTTCCAATGGTACATGGAAATTTTCTGCTGCTTTGGTATAATTTCCCGCAGATATTTCAATAGTCTGTAGCATGTTTTGCAGCAAAGACAAGCCTTGGCATGCTGACACTATATTATCAATATAGTAGCAGCATTTTAATATGTGACAAAGACAATAGGGGCAGATCTCTGGCTAATCTCAGATAATGTTGTAAGACCTATGCAGACAGCCTTGGGAGCAGTGAGGGAAGAGTAACAAATTTACTTTACAAATGAGCTGGCTATTTTCCAGGTATAACTACCTTCCCAAAAGTAGGAGTTTATTCTACCAGAGTTTATTTAAAACATACAAACTTAAAAGTACATTGTTAAAAAATATAACTATTAGACATAAATCAGTTTAAATTTATATTTATCAAATTTAATATACCTTAAAGTCAGTATCTTCATTCCTCTAGCAACAATTTATGAATTAAATAGTCACATATGATGAGTATTCTGTACTCATATACAGTTGAACATAGATATTTTCAAAATATCAGAAAGTTTTGTTGCTCTAAACTTATAATAGTTTATAAGTAATAATAATAGTTATAATAATAATACAATACTAAAGTACATGTATATACATATAAACACTATGCAATTCAAAGTAATCATATAGCTAGTATTAAACTTGGATTTCTATTGCTTTTATTTGTTCACTTTTAAATAGCTCAACTAATTTCAGAATACTTTAACTAAAATTCTGAATAAAATGGGTTAGACCAAACTACTGCCATATGGCATAATCAATTCACAACATCTCCTTTGCTTCTTTATATCTAAAAGGTATAAAGACATGGTGATAATAGGAAATGAGGATAGCTTCATGAGATTTCAACACTTTGTCCCTTTACAAGAATTTTAAGATCAGCTACACAACAACACCCACCAGAAAATCTGACTCCATAAAAATGTTAAAAAAAATCTTGACCCTCTAGAAAGATGGGTCAAGTCTTGACAAATGACAAGACAGAAACTAGTTTTCTGCATTCTCAACTGAAGTTGCTAAAACTGTACTGAAAATTCACCAATCTTTCTACTAGTATCATGAACTGGTTAACTCCTGATCGAGTCCTTGAATTACTGCATGTAAAACTAGCATATAAAACTCCAGACACATACGAAGTGACAGGTTATTTATGTAATAGTCTTAAGAAGGCATTTGTAGGCTGCTGAGGTCTATGTCCAGACCCCACTCCAGTTTCTGTGCAGGTTGCCCTTGTTCCATGTTTGTCTCTCCTAGTTCTTTCCCTTGTTGTCGAAATGTTCTTAATAGCCTATTGCTGATGCTCTATGAACTGCCTACTTTTGTCGGTGATTACTATTCTTTGAATCTTTGGCTTTCTTGAATTCTCTAGTCAGGCATTTGTGAGTGAAAACTCCAGTTTTTGCTGCTGTCCACATAGCCACTGTGGTCTGTCTGGGAGCGACCTCAAAAAAAATTGCCTGATCTGTGTACCACTCCTCAATCACTTCCATTATTTGTATCACAGTTCTTCCTCATTGTGTAAAGATTTCAAATGATTTTAGATCATAATTACTAGATTTCCTAGAGCCTCTCAATACTTCCATTATTAACTTTATCTTTTTTTAGAGAGTAATGAGAATACTGAATGTTCCTTGCTTTCTATGTCCCAGCTTCACTGCACATACTTTGTTCGCAACTCAAGGGAATCATTATCCATGGGCCCTAACATTAGGGCAGCACTCCTTTTTGTCCTGTTTTGCTTTTGGGGTCACACCCAGCAGTGTTCAGGACTTACTCCTGCTCTGCACTCAGGAAACACTTCTGGTGTTGCTCAGAAAACCTACACTGTTCTAGGGATCAAACTTAGGTTATCTGCAAGGGAGGCAAGTGTTCTACCTACTGTACTGTCTCTTCAGTCTGTCATATTCTTTTTTTATTAGATTTCTTCATTACTTCTTGATGAGATATTAAACTTTCAACTATATGATACATCTTCCAGCTATATATTATCATCTTAATTGTTGATTTCATAATTCAATTCCTAGTTGTGTTAAATTAGAATATTTAAAGAAAAATTATTACATTCTCCACATGAAATTCTGTCAGTTCTTCTTTTATCAAGAAATTTGAAATGGTTCGTTTTTGGTTCCCTTTTACTAAAAAGTCTTCTTTTATATTCTCCAAGGGGTTATCTGTCATCATTGGAGAAAAGTAAAAGAATGCTGATTATTCCAAAAAGAGTAAATTAGCATTACTTAAGTAGTTCATCTTTATGTCATGTAAGCACACTGGCACAAAAGAAGACACAGAGAACAAAGACTGAGATGCCACTTCCACTAGTTGGTGAGAATTTAATCTAAGATTTCCGTAAAAGCCTTTTATCTTCTCCACCCCCATATTCTCACCCACAACTGACCCAATTTAATGCTATACAATCAGGTTAACTCAATGGGAGATATAAAAGGCAGAAAAACAGATTCTTGTTCTTTTAAATGGAGAAAAGAAATCCAGGAACCTAAGAGCTAAGTTGAAAACATAAAGAAAATTGTTTTAAAGTTGGAGAACAACTTAAAGAACATAATAAATAAAGGCTAAAACATCTGTTTTACTTTTGGGACCAAGAAAGAAAAACATTTGTTACATTTTTGGTGCTATCTATATACTCAAGACTTGAGTTAATTATGAGTTGCCCATGCTTCACTAATAATAGCTAACACAAATTGAGAGCTTACTATTTGCCAGCACTATACTTAGCATTTTAAATGGATTAACAAACTTTAAATCCTTACCAAACTCCTTATCCTTCTACCCTCTGTTGGAAAAATTAGAAAACTGAATTTAAGCAAAATATACACAGCTAAAGGAACTGAAGAAAATAAATAGCTGGAGTTTTCTTTCTTGAACCTTTGCCCTTAACTTTACTATGCTTCTTCTCATTACTATAATCCATTCATTTCAGAAAGTATTCATGGGCATGCCCATCAAAATTATTTGAACTACAGTAAAAAAAAAGTAACAGCTTTCTGGACTGAGGATATGACTCACAGTTGTAGAGCACAAGTCTAATAGTGTCAGAACTGAACCCTTAAAAATCATATCACATTGCTAGGTGTGGCTCCTATTTAAAAAGTAAGTAAATTTTAAAAAAGAAAGCAAAAACTATTTTTTTTACACAATGCCTATCCAAGATCAATTGAATTAGAATCAACGAGCATGGGATCCCAAAATCTGCATTTTTTTAAATACCTCCAGATAGGTATTTTCAAAACATATATATAAAAGTTCAGAATACTTAAGACATAGTATATTGTAGACCCCAAAACAAAGAGTTCAAGGGTTCAAAAGTTCTTACTCTACCACTATTTCTCAGTTACTCAGTTTCTATAGATACATTATTAAAGTTTTAATGAGCACTGTTACTCAATATTTTAGCAATTTTTACATCTATAAAAGGCCAAAACATACATTATTTACAAAGTGTACAATATAGTAATTAATGTTACATTTTAGATAAGTTATACTTGGATATTAATTTGAAATTCCACTCAGTCAAAACAAAAAAAAGCAAAACAGCAACCAAGTGAAGCTCTCTAGGTTAAAAATAAAAAGAAAGAAACAAAAACTCATTTTGAAAATAAAAGGTAATTATTTGGTTTATTTCTATTTTCTTTGAAATATGTTTCTTCTGCTGCTTTACCACTCAATTATTTCTTAAAAACATACATTTACTCTACCTTATTCCTGTGATAGAACTTTCGGGGAGATTGACATGCAAGGTAGAACAGGATAGAGATAAAAAATAAGAATTCAAAATAACTATCTGAGTAACAAATTGCTTCAATACATACAAATCATGTCAAGTTTTAATTCTCTAATAAGCCAATGCCTATCGAAAATATGTTTACCTATAATAAAATAAAGTTTTGCCACAAAATACAGGTAATTATCCCAGAAATAGATTAATTTTTTATTGTCAAATAACTCTAAATCAGATCCTTTTTACTACTCGAAAAATCTGTTTGAAGGCTTGAATTCTGATGATTGTGGGGGAGTAATAAGTGCTTGGAAAACATTTATTCAATTGAGTATTTGATTTCTGAAAAAGATTTATTATATAAACATAATCATCTAAATCCACACAAATAATATTTATCATTAAAAAGAAAAGTCCAGGACTGCAGTAATAGCCTGAGGTTAAGGTGCTTGTCATCATGTGGCCAACCCCAGTTTTATCCCTGATACTGCACTGTCACCCAAGTGCCATATAAGCACTCTGTTCATTGAACCAGTAGTAGGCCCCAAGAACTGGATGGTGTTCAACCCTTGAGCCCCTCAAAAAAAAAAAACCGTGAAAAAGTTAGCAAATTCATAAAAGATACACCTGAACATTCAAGAATCTTAATACTTTACAGGAATTCTATATTTCAACAGAGCTTCTCATTTCATAATAAGTAAGAATAATAATCAAAACAATAAGTGTCATTTTATATCTGCTAAATTAATCACCTAAGAAACTTTCACAGAACTTGATTCAAATTCCTACTCTAGAAAGATGATGTATAGAATATTAACATCCTCTATTTGATTTGTTCTCTTTCATGTTCAGCTTTCATAACAGTCACTGGGAAGGAAAATTAATTCAGTAATTGTTAAATCGCTTATTAAGTCACTGAGTCAATATTATGAGTCATGGAGTTGTATAATCATTCTTAAATCAAATTACCAATGTTAACTTTCAATGTGTCAGTATATATAAACATGTACTCCTTTAACATGCTTCACACATACAAGGTTATGAGAGAAATTAGAAATAGCCGTGATTTACTTAGGTCAGTCACTATTTCCAGAGAGACATAAATATATATGGATATATAAGTATATGAAAAACAACAGATATCACTACTTTGATAAAAATGCACAAAGGAATTATAAGGAGATAAGTTGATGGTTACTATCTATAAATTAAAATAAATTAAAGTGTGGATGAAGATGTAGAGAAAGGGAAAACTGATCTCTATTGATGAGGATATAAAGTTATTTTCTTATAAATGTTTTATCCTAACCTCTCCAAAATTTTTTTTCCTGAGTGTTTTTAAGCTATGTCTGAAAATCATGCAAGTGAATAATAACTCTTTTTATGGTCGTTCTTATATATGAAGAATATATATGTATACATATATAATTAATAAATTTCTACTTACCTTTCCTTTTAACATTGTGTCTAATGTTTGACTATTTTTCCATTCTCTAAAAAATCTATAAAAGCATTGGATAAATTCCTTTACAACGCACCATGTTGTGTATACATGCAATGTATACATACAATGGAATGGTATTTTATCACAAAAAGAAACATTTCCTCTGCCGTCAATATCAATGAATTTGAAGGACATTATTTCAGTAAAATGAAATAGTTGCTAACACAAAAGAGCAAATACTATGTGATCTCATACAGTAACTAAGAAGGAAAGGAAATGGAAGGCAGAAGCTAAAGTTTTTGTTAAGTTTTGTTACGTTCTAAAACTGGACAGCATAGGTCCTTGAGCAAATAATACATTGTATTCTTCATATTTCCTAAGAGAGTAGATCTTATGTCATATATAAACACTTCTACTATTAATATGCTTATTTTCTTATGATCATTATTAATATATATATCAAATTACTAATAATCATCAGACTGCTGTTATTATTAGGACAGAAGAAAAAGTAAAGAGGTGACTGATATATAAGACCTTGTATATGACCATCTATATGACCTTGGTAGTTGATTGGCTCATGAGTGTATCCGATCCCAAAGTTCATAAACGTGTATACATTCAACATGAATATTTTTAAATGTCCATTGCAAGTAATTTTTTAAAGCAAAAATAAAATTCCAACACAGGTGAACATCTAATTTCTCAAAAAAGGAAATAAAGAGTTATAGCTTTCAAGTCAGTGGGGGAAGGAAAATAGCTCAAAACTTCATTGCTCTTAGAAATGATTAATTATTCTCAAAGATGTTCAGCTCAGTAGCCATCAGCAAGCTTTCTAAGTCACTATACCTAAGCATTAGTAACTGAAACGAAACCCAAAACAAATAAACAAATATCCATATATATAAGAGACTTTTTAATTATTAAAAAATGCATTACTTTTCATTTTCTTATTTTGCTTACCGTAGTTTCTCAGCTCTTAGCTAATCTTGTATTCATACTAAACAGGACAGTAATCAAACAAAGGAACAAAGAAGACTATAACATTTGCCTCCCCCCCCCCTTGCTCAGACACACAAACCAGAAGTTCCCAAAGCTAATTAAATGAGATTCTGGTAATAAATCAAGCTGAAATTGCAGATAAGGCCCTGGGTCAGTAGCCACTCAGGACAGGAAAACACTTTGCAAAAGCACTCCAACTCTCCTGTGCAGGGGCCACTACCCCTGCATGTACTCATCCTTCCATCTAAACTTAATCATACATGTCACCTGCAAAGGGCCATCCAGAGGAACATTAAGCATTGCCACAAGTGCGTCTTTATCGCAGCTCTATTTTTATTTGCCTAACATGCATGCTGATAATTAAGCACTTTGCGGCTGGGCTGGAAGATTTCATTTAAGGTTTATTTACCCTTGGACAGGGACGGATAGAATCACTTTGTAACATGCTCACTTAGAGCTGCTCTGGAATATAAATGAGAACTAGTAGGCGAAAGTGGGGAGGGAGGAGTTGGGCTGAGCCTGCCCCCCCCCCCCCGGCTGATTGGATGCAGATTCCCATCCCCTGCTGAGCAAAATAGGATCTGTTCTAAACTAATCAAAAAGGGGCCAAAAGGTGTGGTATGGAACTAACGCTTATATTCTGATTTAATCCAAACACCGTGAATCCAAAGCGAAACTGAATCTGTGGGATTAGGGAAGCATCTGGTATTCCTGAAAGTGAAGTGCTCTATCAGTCTTTTGAAAATTCTCCCCCAGAAAAAAAGAACAAAAGAGATGAAAAGGGGGCTGATACAGAAAACTGCAGTAGGTGACTCCAATTCCTACACCCACATTTCCTCCCCTTTAGGGGTCAGTTCCTAAATGATACTGTGGCTAAATGATGACTCTTAAATGGGCTAGAGATATGCTTGATGAATATGTGAGGCGGATTCAATGTCTATTCTTTTTCCCTTTTTTTTTAAAAAAAAAAAAAAAAAAAAAACCTCAAGCTGTTTTGTTTGGCCACTGGAGCACCTCCTGCTCGAGGTTTATCATCCCTGCTGAATAAGTGTACTGAGTGCGGCTGAATGTAGAGAAGTCTGGAGCTCAACCATTTATGACTGGGTTACAATGCTTGGAGATAGGACTCCAGCCAGGAGCTGTTATCTTTATTGTGCAGTGACTGAGTCAGACTTTTGGATCACTGGGTTGGAGTGAAACTTCTGCAGAGAAGCAAATGGTGCTGCCAGCCTGGAGAATAAAAAGTCACAGTGACTTAGGTGTTAGATATGAGGCCACTGAAGAAAAGGTGAAGAAGATATTCATCAAGTGATTCAAAAAAAAAAACGTAGGAAGATAAGCCTTAGATCATAAATCAGTTTGCGGTTACCACTTAGAGCTTTGAAAAGGCTTCATTGTTGTTTCCAGTATCACTTGTTCCATAGGAAGAGCAGACAGTCATTATAGGTGGTAGGAGAGAACTTAATTTCCATATTAAGTAGTTCATCCTGAACCCTGAATATTCCTATTCGAAAAAGCATGCCAGCAGTTCTAAAACACTTCAAGGGCACAGTTCAGGTTCATTTTGCAATATTAACGTTTCCTTCTGTCTATAAAAAGGTGTTTTTTAGAAGTTATGATTCCAGTACTATCCTGTGAGCTGCCTTATGTGGAGCTTGTGACCCCAGGCCGGAAATGGAGGTGGGAACTTTTCCAATGTGAATGGCTATGATGATTATGCCCACTCTCATGCTGATGAAGTTAATGGATGCCATTTCCATGAAGGGCCCTTTTTCAGAGTTTTAAGTAGGAATTGGAATGAATAATATTACCTTTTGTAATGCAAAGTCATAAAATAAATTAATTTTATTGTCATCATAAATAAAATTATAGTCATGAAATCCTCTTATTTTTTAAATTTTATGGATATTGGAATGGTTGGATGACTTTGAAAGCTCCATATCTTTCTAATATTTGTGATGATCAAATATTTGTGAGAGCTGCCAGCAGGATAGACAGAGACCAGTAAGGGAAAGGAGACTGTTAAGAAATTCCACGAGCCTGGGTTTCACAGTTAAGTAAAGTTACTAAGATCTTCAGGAAAAGGATATTTTCCAATGAAAAACATTCTTCTAAAAACCTTTTGGGCAAACAGCAGGGATAAATGTTGTAGGATAGTTTTTCTTTGTGGAAGGAACCATTTCAACATGCCCTCCCCTCTTCTTTTTTTTTTGTGGGGTTTTTTTTGGGGGGGTCACACCCGGCAGTGCTCAGGGGTTACTCCTAGCTCCATGCTCAGAAATTGCTCCTGGCAGGCACGGGGGACCATATGGGGCACCGGGATTCGAACTGATGACCTTTTGCATGAAAGGCAAACGCCTTACTTCCATGCTATCTCCCGGGCCCCCTCCCCTCTTCTAAACCCAGACTTATTCTACTTTCAGCCAGACATTGAGTGGAAGCAGATGATCCTCATAAGCAAAGGATATCTCATGCATTACTTTCAGGAGTCCTGGTTAGGACCAAATTAAAATGGGTCCACATTTAGAGGATTTTAAAATGTCTTTCTTTTTCTCTTGATTAAAGTAACATACAATTGGGATCTGAGCAACAGTAGGGAGGGAGTTTGCCTTACAAATATTGGCCCCCAGTTTTGATCTCAAACACCCCATATGATCTCTGGAACCAACCAGGAGTAATTCCTGAATGCAGAGTCATAATTACTGCTTAGCACTTCTGTATGTGGCCTAAAATTAAAATAAATCAATAAATTAGTAATAAACCATACTAAAGTTATGGAAGACTGAAAATAGAGGAAAATTCATGCGTTTCAAACTAAAAAAATAAAAAAAACACATGATTTTGGTGCTTGCTCCCAAGTAATTTTCTCCTATATACTACAGTTGTTTTATTCATCCAGGAGTATTGAGAATATGACATTTACTATTCAATTTTACCAGTGTAAAGAGTAGAGATGATAGCAATAGACTTATTTTAATAGACACAGTCAAAGAAGCCTGATAAATTTTCCACAGAGACAACAATTAAGTGTTTAGTGCTATGATAATGATGATACATGAATAGGGACTGGAGAGAGATTATAGTGGTTAAGAATTTTTCCTTGCACTCAGATGAGTTGGGTACTTTCCCTAGCAACATATATGGTCCTCCAAAGATAGTCCCTGAGCACAAAACCAGGAGTGGCTTCTACCTCCAAAACAAAACAAAATAATAACAAAAATTAATGAGTGCTAATCATTATTTAAAACTCACTAAAATTAAACCATGCTTTAGGGAAAATTCTAGCTATGTTTTGAACTGTGACATGTAATCTTACCAGAATTTTTTTCCACACTCCTGAAACTATGCAATTTCCTATAGGCCCAATGTCCATCAGACCATGCATTAGCAAACCATATATACAACTGTGCAAGAGTTGTTTTTTTCTTCCTTCCTTCCTTCCTTCCTTCCTTCCTTCCTTCCACCTATCCTTCCTTCCTTCTTTCTTTCTTTCTCTCTTTCTTTCTTCCTTTTTTTTTCTTTTCTTTTTATCTTTCTTTTTCTTTATTTCTCTTTCTTTTCTTTCTCTATTTCTCTCTATATCTCTATTACCCTCCAAGTGTTGATCACACCATAGAAAAATAGTATTGACAGTGAGTGATTAGGGAAACAAAAAGTTGAGAGGTAAACACCAGAGAGCATATGTTACTTTTACTGTGGAGGTGGAGAGAAGTGAGAAATAACCATATAATTTCAGATAATATAATTGAGCATTTAAATCTCACCTATACATGATATAGCCAGTCAAATAAGTGATGAAAATGGCCAGAGACTGGGTTAGCAAGAACGCAAAAGTGGTCTGTAGGTCAGGTAAATTCCCTCATTGACCCTAGATGGATGTCAATCACTTTTTGATCTCATCTGTGCCTGAGTGGAGGATATTTATTATATTATTACTATTATTATTCATCTCTTTAAGCATCATTGTTACAAACATGAAATGCACACATACCCTTCACCAGTGCAACTTTCCCACCACCATTATCCCCACATTCTTTACCTCTCCCTTCCCCATGCCTGTCTTCAAGACAGGCATTGTATTTCTCTCTATCATTGTCATAGTAGCAATAAGTGTAGTTATTTCTCTAACTTCACTTACCACTCTTTGTGATCATGGGCTAATCCTTCCAGCCTTCATCTCAATCATCTCTGGGTGATATTATTATACTGTCTTTTATTTTTTCTTACATCCCTCAAATGAGTGAGCCTTTTCTGTGCTTATCTTTCTCTGACTTATTTCACTGGACATAATAGTTTCCAAATCTATCCATGTATAAGCAAATTTCATGACTTCATATTTTTCTACCAGCTGCATAGTATTCCAATGGTGTTGGAACAACTGGCCAGCTACATGCAAAAAAAAAAAAGCAAACTTGGACCTTTATCTAACCCATGCATTAAGGTCAAATCAAAATGAATTTAAGAACTTTATATCAGACTCCAAGCTATAAAGTATATTGAAGGAAACATAGGCAAAACATTTCATTGTAAAATCGCACCGTGCACTGTATCTCCAATCTCAAGTAACCAAGTCTGAATCAGGGTTGTACGTGAAACACTCCAAACCAGGTTGGGAATGAAAACACATGTAATCTTGCAGTCTTCTATCTAGTATCTCCACCAAGCTGCCTATCAGAATGCCATTTTGATTGAGTATAGAGATCACCCTAAGATTGGGCAACTATCCTGAGCCTGTCCCACCCAAGCTTTACAGGTCTTGGGTGAAACCAATTTGTAAACAAACAGATATAAAGAAACCTGGGTGAACCTTGTTTTAAGTAAAATAAGGTGTAACCCAACAACTGCCCCTTTTTGTTCAAAAAATTGTGAGGGGAACAAAATTGTTCTCTGCAAGAGGCAGGGACACCAAATCAAAACTTACAAAAGTGGTTGTCATTTTTGCATAGGCACTATAAAAGTTAGCTGTAATAGCATCAAAGTTTAAACTGTATACATCATTTCAAAACAATTAGCTTTTATCATATATTTGTATTATACATCTCACAACACTTTTTCATAGACTTCTTTGAACATAAACATTAGAACCCTTCTGCAAATACACCTACCAATTATATTATTGCAGATATATATAGTTTGAAAATAAGTCTGCTAAAATATTTTTATAATGAGCACTCTTACCGCCACATTCCATCCAGCTGACAGGCATCATCATTCAGTCCTCTGTCCCGATTCATCTTTCAGGACACACAGAGGAGCTGAGTTACCGAGCACCACATCTTCTGAGCACTGGGTAAGAGGCTTTCCCGTGCTCAATCCTCAGTTCAGCTTTTATGGGACACAGAGGAGGCACTCTGTCTCCCTCTAGCTGTCCTATTAATCATTGCATTCCAGCCAGCTGCTCTTGAAGGAGTCCCCTCTACTTGCTCTCAATGTAGTTAGCAATTAAAAGGCCTTTGCCTTGCAAGCAGCCAATCCAGGACCAAAGGTGGTTGGTTTGAATCCCGGTGTCCCATATGGTCCTCCATGCCTGCCAGGAGCTATTTCTGAGCAGACAGCCAGGAGTTACCCCTGAGTACTGCCGGGTGTGGTCCAAAAACAAAACAAAACAAAACAAAATCACAGTCACTCACTACAAATGACAGATGTAAAATGATTGTTGGCACTCCAAAGTCTAGTTTTATTAAATATATACTGTTAACCCTCGAGGGTTCTACTCTTTTTTTCTTACTTTTTTTTTTAATTTTCGTTTGGTGTGCCTTAAAAGAGAAGCAGTTTTATATGGTGAATAATCTAAACCCTATATTTTAACAGGAAAAGTAGGGTCGTCTTATATGCCCAGTCATCTTATATGCTGGAAAATATGGTGATACAGATGGCCAAAAGGCACATGAAAAAATGTTCCACATCACTAATCCTCAGTGAGATGAAATCAAAACAATAATGAGGTACATATCATGCCACAGAGACCGGCACACATCACAAAGAACAAAAACAACCAGAGCTAGAGTAAATGTGATGAGAAAGGAACTGTCTTCACTTCATTTCCCACTGTTGGTGGGAATGCCATCTAGCCCAGTCTTTGTGGAAAACAATATGGATAGTTCTTAAAAAACTGGACATTTAGCTCCCATATGATCCAGGAACTACTCTTATACAAGCAGATGGTGGAGAAAGGAAAGGCAAAAGGATAAATAGCATCAAACACTAATAGAATGAGACAAATTACAGAGTAATGGAGTGTTGGGTTAACTGGTTTCTATCGAATTCAAGATATGCTTGTTACTCATTGGTTGGAAGCACCTTTGGATGGAAACACCCTATGGATCAGTCCCTTATCCTACCTGTTCTCCACCCAAGGTGCGATCTTGCATTTCCCAACAAAGATCCTGAATTTCAGGAAAAAACACTTGAGATTTTGGTCTTTCCAAGAATGAGCTATCTGCTTCTTTGGAGCAGAAGGTTTGATGTGGAAGTTCCTGAACCTGTTTTATTCCCTTATCCATCTGAACCATCTGTAGATTATTTCCTGCATTTGTGTTTGTTTCCAGTTTGATATCATTCCAGTCCCCTGGGGTTGGGACCTGAGACTTACACTACCCCTAACTACAAAGTTACTCCATAGTTATAAACTGCAGATTAACAGAGCAGTGAGTCCAGAACATTATGTGACATGTGAGTATGAAGCAGATCATAGGTATATTTCAACCAGAACTCTATAGATAATATAGGCCATTGAAAGACTCAGAACAACTTTCTTAGGCTGTTAGATAAATGTCTATAACATCATAAATAACTAATGTTTTATATGCTAATTTTATATAAGTACTCAGAATTTGCTATCTCTCTAATATCCTCTTGTTTGCCCCCTCCCCTCCAATAAACTTGATGATGAAGAATGACGGGAAGTCAGGACTTGTAAGGCTCCTGCACAGAAAACAGTAAAGATCTGACCTCCACTCATATTTCCTAGGCTCTTTTGACTACTCTCACAGAAAAGATTTTCTGCAAAAAATAAAAGTCTAGAAACAAAATAACTTTATTTAGAAAATATGAAGAAAAGAAAAGAAAATATACATCAAAGAATGTGGCTTTCTCCAGAGAAGACGCTTCCAAATTTATTTGGCCTAGTACTCCCCACGAAAACAAAATTAAAGTGGGGGGGAAATTATTTTGAGTTCCTCCATTCCACACCCTCACAAATCAAGTTTTCTTTGAGCAAATAGAAATAACTTCCCAATTGTACCTGAAGTTAATACCGATCCTAAATCATTCCAGCACCTGCCCCTGCCCAGAGGTGGTACTATTGGTCTATGCCTCATGGGGTGCCTTAATTACATCTGGAAAGGGAAATAAAAATTTTAGGTTTTTTTTTTTTTGTCATGGGTTGGCAAAACACAACAGTGCCCAGGTTTTATTCCAAGCTTTATCTATGCTCAGGGATCACTCCTGGTGGTACTCAAGGCAATCATATGCTATTAAGGATTGAACTGGGCTTGGCAGTTTATAAGGCAAGTATTTTAAACCCAGGGCTATCTTTCTGGTCCCTCTATCCTTCAGATTAAAATTCTATATGTTAAATTCTGGGCTATATCAATATTTGGCAAATCTATTGAACTTTTTCTACATTTAGTTAGGTTTTCAAGTCCACTTTTATTTTCACATCTTTCATGACCAAATAAATTGCCTAGCACAAACCATATAAAGCAAAATTCATGACTAATGGTGAAAATCAAAGTTACCTTAGTTTCATTTAAAAATATTATATTTATTGCATATATTTTAGAAGCATACTGAATAAGCAATAATTATGAATTTTTTTAAAAAAAGAGAATAAAGATTGAGATGGTTCTATCCTCAAGGACACCAATATTTGTGCTGCAAATAAAATCAGAGACACTATATATTAAAAAAGTAAAAAGATTGAGAGGAAAAGAGATGCGAGGAGTTAAGTTATAAAAAGTATCATGGTACAGCTCCTTGCAACAACACCAGGAACTAAACTCCATTGAGAGATTTCTAACATTGCTTTGGCACCAACTTGTGCCAGTTCTGATATGACAATGAAGATAATGAGGAAATGACAACTTGATCTAAGACCAGGTTGTACAATCACTTCACCTAATAATACATGGAAATTAGAAGATGCATCGTCCTTTGAACTGTGAAAAATAAGAGCACTAACTACAGAAAACTGACTTTGACAACCGTGACTGGGCAGAACTTACCTTGGGACCAATAAGAAAAATCCTACCCTAGGCTGTAGCTCAGGACTCTTGCAAAATTAAAGATTTCTTATTACAGAGGCCCAACTGTGACAACAGAGACTGAGCAGAACCTTTGTAACCATAATAACGTAAGGTTTTGGCTTAGGGACTAAGCAAAAACAGGGAGCACTTGTCACAGAAGACTGAACACAACAATGATGGAACAGAACCTCTAGAACCATAAAGTCTTTATCCTAGACCCTGTCGCTAACTACAGTGGCCTGATTTTCTCGCCCACAACTGAGAGGAAAGTTTCCAAGCACCACAAAAAAGCCCTTGGGATATGGTAATGAGTATGTATGGAGCCAGTGGTTGTTCCCATGATGGTATGCTTCAAAGGGGGAGAAATTCTGAATCTCTTAGGCCACGGGAATTCCCTTTCTTCCCATATACTTACTGTGCCTATGCAAAAAAAAAAAAAAGTGGGGGAACACCAAACCCTGCCACTCCAGCACTCCCTCTTTTTCTTGTTTTGTTTTGTTTTGTGTTTTGTTTGTTTTTTATATTATTTACCTTCTTTTTTTCTTCCAGTTTTTTTTTTTCACTCTTGTGGTTATTATTTGGTGACTTTTTTTGCTGGGCACATTTTTTTTCTCTTCTTTTTTTGGTAATTGATACCAAATTTTTTCTTCTCTTTTTCTCATCCTTTTTATCTCCAACAGAATCACATAACTTGAATCATTCAGCCTTATAAATTGTGGGGGGGGGAGGGAATGATACCAAGACCAGTCATATGAACATGTAGTGGAAACAAAAAAAAAATGATCAGACTTGAATATCAAACCTAAAGTCAATGACAACAGACTAGATACCCAATCTACAACAAGCTGTAAAGTGGAGATCAGTTACACTAGTATTCTGGTGGGGTGGGGGGAGGAGGGAGATATGGGTTGCATTCTGGGAACAGGGGTGGAGGGAGAACAACACTGGTGGTGGGAATGCCCCTCATTCATTGTCACTATGCACCATAAATAATTCTGTGAAAGATTTGTAATACACTTTAGTCACAATAAAAATGTATTAAAATTAAAAATAGAAGTATCATGGAAATTTTCTAAAGGCCAAAAGTGATACTTGTCACATAAGATAAAATAAGATAGTAAAAACCAATCCATTGGATTGAAAATTAAGATGTCATTGGCAGGCTGAGCAAGATGTCTTTTACTGAAATGTGAGGTCAGGAAGTATTTACTAAGGCTAAGGAATCAAAAAGAAGTGAAAAAAGTCAACATAGTAAGTTTCTTCAAGAAAAGTAGTTGTTAACAGCAGAATAAATGTAGTCTAAGAGAATGAAAGCAGAGCCTCAGGATGGTTATTTTTAAGAAGGAAGACACTGTGTCTGTCATAAGAGATTAAGGCATCCTACAGCAATAAACTCTGAAGTTGTATTTCACTCGTATGTGATTCATCCAATACAGGTTGGCAGCAGTCAGCTATATTCAACATGAGCAATTGGGAAAATGGAGACTCTAACACTTTGTCTCAAAGTTTCCAGCCACCAGTGAAACTCATTACCTGTTAGTAGCCAAAGTTAGCTATTTGACTTTGGTATCACAAATAGAAAAGGGCAAAGCAACTGTATATTGTGAACAGACAGAAAAAAATAGTTTTTTGTGAATCAGTTTACAAACTGATTCATTATGAGCAAGACTGATTTGAATACCAAAACAAGAGAGAATTTGGACAGAAGCAGAGAATGAGAGAGACACAGGGAGAGAACAATAGAGAAATAGAAAAGTTGAAGTTGATTGAAAGGGTGAGGGTATTATAGGAAATATGAAGAAAGATTGGAAGGCTTTATACCAAAAGAGTTAGAAAGTTGTTCATAAATTTGGTGGGAAAAGTGATGACCAAGTTATCTCCCCTGATGAAAATTATGACTTTTTAGACTCCCTGATAAAGCAAATTCCTTGGAAATACAATGTGACAACTGTTTACAGGAGTCCAATTAAATCAAGTAAGATTTGCTTAATCTCTTTTGTAAACTTCTGGGAAGAGATTTCTAGCATACTATATCTGTCATTGGGAGTTACTACTATGTGGGTAGCTATTAAATCTATGCCTTTTGATGAACACATGAATATGTCTTAGAAGACTAATATATTTTATACAGCAAGAAAAAGATGGATTCTAGTAAACTTGCTTTGCAATTCCAAAGACATAAATCACCTTAAGAACTACCATTGGAATTAAAGACATAAACATAATAGAAAGCTTAGGAATCAATTGCAAAAAAGCTTTATTAAAACTGGTGGAAAATTTAAATTGAAAAAATGAAGAATTCACTTTTTTGTTGTTTTTTTTTGTTTTTTTTTTGTTTTGTTTTGGGGCCACACCCAGTGACGCTCAGGGGTTACTCCTGGCTATTTGCTCAGAAGTCGCTCCTGGCAGGCACGGGGGACCATATGGGAACCGGGGGATCGAACCGTGGTCCGTCCTAGGCTAGCGCAGGCAAGGCAGCAGGCACCTTGCCTCCTGCGCCACCTCCCGGCTCCCAGAATTCACTTTTTGAAATAAAATTTGGATGGGAAATTTAACAAGTTAGAAGATTTACTACTCTGGTTAAAAATTTTCAGGCAGAGCCAGCTATTGAAAAACTATCAAATTTAGCATGCTGACATCCAATTGCTTTATATTTACATATTCAAGAATGTGAGGATTATTTCTGTAGAAAAATTTGGATAGTTGACTTCATTTGACCCATCATTCCTAATGTTTTCCTCCTGGAGATCACAAGTTATTTCATTTGCTGCTTCAATTATAAACCCAACTTGGAATCACTTTTTTATTTTTTTGTATCTCTTAACTTAGAAGTAGAATCTGTGGTAATAATAGACCAAAAACAGCACTGCATTAAATGACCAGCACCTGATCCTGAAAACTTCAATCAAAACTGTATAACCTGTGCTTCAGCTATCATCCATAAAGATTGGATCAAGTCCAAAAGAAAGTAGCTTTAATCAATTGTTTTTAAGAGGAAAGTCTATTACCTACTGGCTTGAAAATCTTTGAACAGTATGTCTTGTAGAGATATAGTAGAGTTGCCAAAATTGCATTACCGTTTCAAACCATCACAAATTACATTGCACTTTAAATTTTATTACCAACTAAGACAGCACACAAATTCATTTCCATGTCTGTTGCCAATTTAAATGAATGGCTGGCTCCTGCCAGCTCAGGAAGACACCGGAGGAAATGTTGCACAGATCACTGGTGCATGGAATAAATGATAGCAGGCCACTTGGTCATTTAATCTCAGAGAAAAATTTATATTTTAAGCAGACCTTAAAGATGTAATGTGAATTATGCTAGAAGAGAGTAATAATTCAAAGAGCCACTATGCCTACTATGTACTCAAATCCTTACTAGAGGCTTTGGATAATATAGAGAAAAAAAGACATAAGTTCTTTTCTTATCATGCTTTCTCTACCATTGGCCAAAATAAATCAATTCACAGAAAATAATTGAAGACCTTTAGCAATTAGAATTAAATTATTTGGCGCAACCAATACTTTTCAAGAGGCAAAAAAATTAGTGAAATATTTCTAGCATAATTATGAACACAAAGTCTGGAAGCTCCAAGAGAAGAAAAGAATGACTTTTATTAAACAATATTAAACAATAAATAAACACTAGAATAGCAGAAAACCATAGGAATTGAAATTGTGAGCTATGCAGATAGAAAATAACATTTGACTACAGAAGGTCTGATTAGCAGAAGATTTTATTATTGTTCTTGTTTTCTCCCACATCTAACCTCAAAGAGTTCTTTGTATTAAAAAGGGCAAATTATTTATGCTTTATCTGAAGTAAGAGTACCATTTACCAAATTGATTCGCATGAGAAATAAAACAAGCCTAAATTTCCAAAAAGCAGCTTAGTAGAAAATAAGTTGGAAAGTAAGGATTATAGGAATATGGAAACCTTCAATTCCTCTAAATGGGGAGGAATTCAACCATAATAGAACAAAATATAGAGGACAAAAAAATGAAAAAAGAAAATTACTTAATAAAAAGAAAATTACTCTTAAGTAAATTGAAATACTCCATTCCTATATGTTATGTTAAGTTATTTAACTATTATAAAATTATGTTAAAGTATTGAAGTAGCAGTTGAATTATAAAAGATAGAAATACAATTCACCACAGAATTTTCCTAAACAGGAAAAGGAAAATTAAATGTCAGATAATAAGACTAGAAAGATTGAAATGCTTGAAAAATAAGATATAAAGTATAAAATTAAACAAAATTAAAGGAAAATAAAACAGAGACAGTGGAAGAAACATATAAAATGCACTTTAGGGACAACTCAGAGGAAGTATTAAAATAACCAGAAAAGGGGCCTGGGAGATAGCATGGAGGTAAGGCGTTTGCCTTTCATGCAAAAGGTCATCGGTTCGAATCCCTGTGCCCCATATGGTCCCCCGTGCCTGCCAGGAGCAATTTCTGAGCATGGAGCCAGGAGTAACCCCTGAGCACTGCCAGGTGGGACCCAAAAAAACAAAAAAATAAATAAAATAAAAAATAAAAAAATATAACCAGAAAAAACAAAACAGCTAAAACCCAAGGCAAATACACAATGAAGTGCTAACTAGCATGATAGGGTGATAGAGATTGAGCAGGAAGTGGCTGAGAATCCAGAATAGATATTCTAAAGGAATTCTAAGATATCTTGAGTAAATGCCACAAAGAGGAGACTGGAGAGAAAGATAAATATATCATATGTGGGAAATAGAAAACTTAAGAGTTGCTTTTCTTGTCTCATTCCACCAAACTAGTGAGATTCATCTCTGTCCTCAGGAGACATCTTTGAATCCTGCCAGCTCCATCCTGCCTAAGCTAGTAATGAGATAAAAGAATTTTAGGGTGTGGCTGGTCATTGACTCTTCACTCAACAACACTAAAAAGCCAGATAGCACCATATTTACACCATTTTTCTTTCTCAAGACTTTTAAGATATTTCTGTATCTCCACTTAATATCCTCTACAAGATATATTTGCAGATTCTTTTTTTAAGAGGAAGGAGAGAAGAAATAAAAAGAATGATTTCAAAAAAAAAAAAGATATGGATATTTTCATTCACTCTCATTATATTCCCTGGTTACTCTCTCCCTTTTGCCTCCCATATACCCTAGTTAGTCTTAGTCCTAACTTTCCTATATGTTAACCTTTTTTTAACTTCCCTCTTTCACAAACTTTTCTCTCACTTGAGACCACTCAGCTTCAAACCATTTGGTCTTCAGAACTTGATGTCTGACTTCTGCCTCTGTAATAGCAGTTAACACTTTGATCAACCTTTAACAAAATCCAGAGAACTGCAACGCCTCTTTCTCACCCCCTTTCTGCTAGAATTCATTGTGGTATGAAGGTCAGAGAAGGAGGAAGATTGGGGGATTGGTCATAAAAGAAGGTGTTTACTTAAAGGTTATTAAATAGTTGAGAGAAAACTTAAGAAGGACTAAAGAATTGAGTTTCAGGTAAAGGGTTCCAGAAACTCTGCCCAAATGAGCCTAGAAAACCCACTTTGGGCAAATGTACTCCTGCATGTCTCTGAATTGCACTATGTGCTCTATTATGGATGCTTTCAAGAGCTCATCTACTTACAATGACAGTACCACTAATACTATTGTCACTTCAAACAAGAGACTTTTCTGACCACCTTGTATATGGAACCAACAATCTGCCTTTGCTTCCTCTTTTGCTAAAATATGCATGCCTGCACATAAATTTCTGAACTTAAAACACACAAAGCAACTTTATTAGTAGAATCTAACACTCATTGCATATCAGTTAAATGTAAAAGGGAAGCTAAAAATAATTGAAATATATGTTAGGATCATAATCACTAATTCTTGATATTGAGTTCTTAAAAAGTTCTTTGGCTTTATTTTAGTAACAGTCATACCTGTAAAAGAAAATGCAGTCACTCTATTAATTTGCAAACTTTTAGGATGAGGAAACAAATTCTAGTCTATCAACTACCTCAACTGGCTTACACAAATAGAAATTTTCCTTGAGGAAGGAACTCCCAAATACTTCTCAGGAGGTCTAAGGATCACAACTGAATGTTCTTGGTTAACCAAGTAGATAGTTTAAAGCCAAGATGCATTGCTACTAAATATATTTGTGCATTGGGATTATCTGGGCCATCTCAGTGGTGCCCCTGAAACTCCAAAATTGCATCCAGAGATGCCCAGGAGGCCAGGTAGTATTAAGGATTTAACCATAATTGAGCCATTCACCTTAACTCTTATACTACCTTGCTGGCACCACACAGTATTGGGATCATGTGTAATCATGTGGTGCTGAGAATCAAACTCAAATCCTTGCATATGGCAAGCATGTGCTCTACCACTGACCTCACTGACCTAAAATTTGTTTTTTAAAACTGATATCCAGGGCCTGAAGAGATAGCACAGCGGTAGGGCATTTGCCTTGCATGCGGTCGATTCAGACAAACGTTGGTTCGAATCTCAGCATTCCATATGGTGCCCTGTGCCAGCCAGGAGCGATTTCTGAGTGCAGAGCCAGGAGTAACCCCTGAGCGCTGCCGGGTGATACGCCTCCCCACCTCAAAAAAAAAAAAAAAAAAGCCGAACAAAAATTCCAACTGATATCCAAGGTTACCTCCACTGTGATACAACCATTTGCTACCAAAAATCTTTTTTCTTTCTTTTTCATAGTAACCTCTAAGAAGAAGTTATCATCATTACTGATAAAACACTGATGACTACTGAGAAATAATTTCTGTAGTAAGAGACATTTGAAAAGTTTTGAAATAGTGAAATGATTTGCAAAAATCATATCTACTCATGTTTTTCTTAATATATCTTCTATGTTAGAATCATAATATAAAATAAAAGCTCACTAATTCAAGCCCCACTCATTAAATATCAATGATGACTCCTTGTGCCTGCTGCTTTCTTTTTCTCACCTAGAATGCCTTTTTTATTCAACTAAAA
>PVKC010014327.1:5000-22258 GCA_004027635.1 Crocidura indochinensis | reverse complement strand
CAAAAGGTTATCGGTTCGAATCCCGGTGCCTCATATGGTCCCCCGTGCCTGCCAGGAGCAATTTCTGAGCATGGAGCCAGGAGTAGCCCCTGAGCACTGCCGGGTGTGACCCAAAAACCAAAAACCAAAAAAAAAAAAAAAAGACAAGGTAGATCCAATAAACACACTAAACACCTAAAATATGATGAAGCCTAAGCAAATGAGAATCATGTCTCAATGTCACTGAACTTAATGCACCAGTTCAGAGACACAATAACAAAATGGATTAAAAAATTGAACCCAACATTTTGCTACCAACAAGAAACAAATCTGAATAATCAGAGCAAACATAGACTCAAATTGAAAGTCTGGTGAACATTTATTCAAGCAAACAAGTCTCTTAGAAAAGGTTCCATATAATCCAGCAATATCACTTTTAGGGATGTACTGTAAGAGTCCCAACTTCATGCAGAAAAGCCCACTGCATTTTTATGCTCTTTGAGTACATTTATAATAGCTAGAATCTGGAAAGAACTCGGGTGCCCAACAAGAGATGAGTGGCTAAGGAAAATATGGTACTTCTACAGAAAATGAAATACTGTGCCACAATTAGAAAAATTAAATCATGAAATTTGCTTATGCATGGATGGATATAGAAATTATTTTGCTTAGGGCAATCAGCTAGAGGGAAAGGAATAGACGTAGAATCATCTCACTCATTTGTGGGATATAAGGAAAACAAGAATTTGTAGAGTTAAAATATCCAAAGACAATATAGATAAGGGTCAGGAGGCCAAGCCCTGGGTAGGAAGTTTGCCATAAAGAGCACTTAGTGCAGTTAGAGTCAAGAAGTGTCTACTATATCAGTGATAGCTAGAACTGATCGCTCTAGACAAGATATTGGAGCTAAAAGGGGAGAAAGTGGCATACAATGCATCCCACATTAACAATGCAAACCACAGTGTCAAAAAGGAAAGCAAAGAGTGAGAGTGACAAGTTGCCTGCCTAGAGATGGGAGCTGGGTGGCAAGGAATGGGAAGGAGGGGAATGGAAGACATTAGCGGTGAGAATGGTGCACTGGTGGTGAATGGTGTATATTATATGACTGAAACCCAACAGTGAACAATTTTGTAACCACAGTGCTTAAATAAAGTAATTTTAAAAAGAAATGCATAATTACTATCAGCTTTATAAAATGTTTTCTATTTTTATTAATAAGGAATCATAAATGACAAAGAATAAAACATATGGGTTTTTGTTTAATGTGTGATACTATAGTGGGTAAGGTGTTTGCCTTGCTTGTGTATGACAGGTTTGAACTAGGTAGTTCCTATGGTTCTATAAGCATTGCCATGTGTGATACCTGAGAACACATCCAGAAGTAATGCATAATTATTGCTAGTTTGATCCCAACATAAACAAACAAAAATATTGCTGCTGTGATAGCCTAATAACGAATGACTCAAATTTTGAATTTCAAAGTTCAATAGACCAGCAGATATTTGAACAGTTTATCTCATGTGATGGAACTCTTCTTATTAAATCATATTATTATTAAGAATTAATTCTGAGTATTTATATATCTATTTCTTGGTATTATATAAGAAAAAGTTTAAGAAAATCTTGGGCTGAAGTGATAGTGCAGGAGATTAATTACTTGCCTGGTATTGACTGACTTTAGTTCCATACTTGGTAGCACATATGCTCACCTGAGCACCACCATGTGGGTCACTCCAGGTCACAGAACCAGAAACAGTCCTTGAGTATAATTAATTTTGACCCCCTACTTATAAAACAAGCAAGAAAATAAAATACTTTGTTATTTTATTCCACCTATGATTTCAATGTTATTAAAACTATGAAGTAGTTGTAAAAGTTTGATTAGTTTTTTTATTTCATAAATTTGTGTCTCTGATTCTTGAGTAACAACTTCTTGGGTAATATGATATAATACTCAGCTCCTTGGAGTATGAGAAATGTTACAGTAAATAAAGGGTTTGCCTCATATGAGGATGACTATGTTTGATCCTTAGCATTGCACAAATTTCTCTGATCCTCATCAGCAGGAATGATTCCTGAGTACTTAGCCAAGAGTAAGTCCTGAATAACACCAGATTCTAAAAAAAAAAAAAAAGAACAATAAATGTATATATCTTTCCAGTGACTGACAAATATATGCTGAGTGTATGAATGAGTTGATAAGGAATTTAGTAACTGATCGCTTCTAATTTTAGTGTACACACATGTCAGCAAGGAAAAAATGTAGGAGGAAGGCTTAGTACAGACAGACATAGGTAGGAGAAGGTGAAAGCATTGTTGATCACTCAGCCATATATATTTTCAATGCAGGCTGAGTGGTACACACACACAAAAATAATCTATTGCATATGTTATCAGAAGGCAATTTTAGATATTGTACTCAGTAACTTGCGCAAAGTATTTTAAGTGCTTTAATTTTAATTTATTGCATAAATAATACAAGATCCACTTCTGCAGATTTAGATAATGATGAAAGCTACACACCTTCTGTTTGAATCTTCTCTTCCTTACAAATATCCATCTACCCTCTAGTCTGTGCTCTGGACTGAGAGCAATGATTTTATATAAGATTTTTTATTTGAAGTATTTCCTGAGTATCTGTCAAGAAGCCCTGTGATTCACTAAGGCTTAACTTACAAAGTGGCAGATCTCTCCTTCAGGGTAAACACATCAGCTCTGTGTTTACAAAACCAGTGAAGGCTCCTTTTTCTCTTTTAAAGTTTATTCATGCCCTCATGTGTTCAAGGAAGCATGACTAAGCTGCATGGCATGAGGAAGTCTCAAGAATTAGGAGTCTTTTAATAGCTATAGAGCCTGATTCTAGCAGTACTGATTGATTCAAATGGCACAGCTCTTCTAATTTATTTTATGCATATGAAGGTAATTTTTACTTATAAAAATGGAAGTTTCTCTCTATCAGGCAGCACCCAGGCACATTTTAACATTATTTAGCTGCAGAAAGTATTGAGCTGAGAATCAGGAATTGTGAATTTGTTTTATGTCACTGCCTTGCTTTTGACCTTGACTTTAGTTAGACACTGATAATGGAGGTGGGGTTGGAGGAGGAAGAAAAGAGTAAACATTCAAAAAACTAAATAATTATTCTGTGTGCACCATTTCTTTCCACTGTCATCACAAAATCACTGTTTTTGCAATTTTGTAATTATTTTATTTCTCCAGAAACTTTGACTCTGATTTAAACTTCTAAAATCACAAGGACAATAATATTAAAGCACAAATTATATTATGTTTAAAACTCTGACATCTCTGGCACTGCATTGCAATGGGAATAACACCTAAGTCAAATTCCATACCAGGGCCTTCAATGCCCTTCATAATGCTTGCTTCAACACAATATGAACAAATTAGTTCCCTTCCTGATTCATAACACCCCTCTGTTCCATATGTTTACCTCCACTTTAGGAACCTTAAGAAAATATGAAAAATGAAAAAATTTAACAGAGTTGATGTTAGCATAATTCAAGCAAAACATGCTTCTTTTTAATAGATATTTTTCAACAGAAAATCATCAAATCTGATCTACTGGATGTTTACTGTAAACTTGGTACTGCTAATGAATTTAGGAGTAATTATTTCATTCTACTTAATATGTTTGAAAAGGGCATTATCTCAGTTTATAGCAAAAAGGAGAAAGTACAAATCTCTTGACAACTGCTAATACATCCATAACTTCAGCTTGAATTTAATCTTAGAAGGCTCCATTAAACAGGTACTCCTAATTGTCGATCTTTATTTACCTCCACATATATCCACTAAGAAATCTTGCTGAACTATCTCTCTAATAGATTCCTAATATATATATATATATATATATATATATATATATATATATATATATATATATATGTCAGCATAAAATTTCATTTTGGTTTTAGCTTCCATCAATTTTTCTCTGTACTATGGTGGTAGTAACTTTCTCACAGATCTACCTGTTCAGCTTACACTACTCCTTAGCCCATAATGATTATCAGAATAAATTATTAGAAGTTGTGTTGGGCACAATTTCAAGGGTTATTCCTCAAGGTCTACTACTGATACTGTGTTAAGGAGTGCACCTTGAAGTGTCTGAGGACAAGAAGATGCAAGGCAAGAGTAACCCCTGCAAGATTTCTGGTCAACTATCCTCTCAAAATCATTGTTAGTTTTTTCTTTTTTTTTGGGGGGGGGGGAGGATCACAAACAGCTATGCTCAGGACTTCTTTCTCCTAGATCTCTCTTAGGGGTCATTCTTGTCTTTGCTAGAGGGATTATATGGGTATTTTAGGATGGAATATGGATTGACATCAAACAAAGAAAATGCATCCCTATTAAACTATCTCTTGGATTGCAAAATCTTTGTTTTCAGCATACATATGTTTCTGTTACTCTTTGATGAACATCTTCCTCTAGGATTTAGGATAAAAATCAAAGTCATTGTGATGGCCTATATAATCAATAAAACCAATCCTTAGATCTTGTGTCATACTACTTAGCTCTGGAAGGGTTTCTTGTTTATTTCAAGCAATCTTAACTATGCTCTTGCGGGGCGGGCAGTGGCACTGAAGGTAAGGTGCCTGCCTTGCCTGCGCTAGCCTAAGATGGACCACGGTTCGATCCCACCGGCTTCCCATATGGTCCCCCAAGCCAGGAGCGACTTCTGGGCGCATAGCCAGGAGTAACCCCTGAGCATCACTGGGTGTGGCCCCAAACCCCCCCCCAAAAAAAAAACCCAAAAAACTTTGCTCTTGCCTCAGAATATTTGCACTATTATGTCTCCTATTTGCAAAATTTATCATTCAGATAATTTTATGGCTATATCTTTTTTAATAATTTTAGGTACCAGGGAAACACAGCTTCCATTGCATTGTTATTAATATTTAACATAATTCTAGTACTTATCACTTAAAAATTTATTCACACTATTCTTGATAAAAAATAAAGTATTGGATAGGAAAAATTTTACAGTAATGTCCCTTCTAGATTCGCAAACTCTAGTCATAGTATCCATTTCAAATCAATTTATGATTTTAATTAAGTAGAATTATAGAAAAATAGCGCTGTTGATTTCAATTTTCAAGTTGAAAACTTGGACTTCTGAAGTATTTTCTTTATAGTTCTCTATAAGGAAAAACTAACTGAAACAGGCCTAATCTAAAAATTCTATTCCTTTTGATTTGCAACATTGTGCTCTTATACTCAACCTTTGTTTTGGGCCAACACAAGTCAGATGCTTTAGGGCATAATTCTAGCTCTGCATTTTGCAATCCTGCCTGGGATGCTTAAGGAACCACATGGGACAGAACCTTGCCTGGCAGCATGCAAGGCAAGTGTCCTACCCAATTGGATATCTGGCTAGTCTCCTGACTCATCAGTATACTTCCTATACAACCATTACAATTCCTTCAAGTACTCAGTATCAAAGCAATTTCATGCGTCATAAATTTCAGTAGAAAGAATCAACAAAGTAGAATTAGGTACCAAAAAATTTAAAGAAGTCCATTGTACTGAATTAATTTAGCACTAATGTTATACAAGGGTAAAGAGGGGATCCACACCAAACCATTTATTTTAAGGATCCAGCAGTGTTCCTCAAACTATGGCTCGTGGGCCACACATTGTTATTTTTTCCCGTTTTGCTTCTTCACATCAAAATAAGATGTATGCAGTGTGCATAGGAATTTGTCCATAATTTTTGTTTTTACTATAGTCTGGCCCTCCAATGGTCTGAGGGACAGTGAACTGGGCCCCTGTTTAAAAAGTTTGAGGACCCCTGAAAGGTGCCAGTTTTATTCATTGTTTCTTTAATTTAATTAATGATACCTTAATTATCTGAATATTCCAACTGATAAAAGAGACTAGGAATTCTTAGACTAATAGGATGATACATTTCTACTCACATTTTAAATATTAATAAAGGCAGGACTAATGCATTTGGGATGATAAGTAAAACTCTCATTATATGGTTCTTTTTAATGCTGTTGACTAATAAATGCAAACAGTCTCAGCTGGTCCCAAAATTAATAGTATAGTAAGAGAGAAAGCCTGCCTTAAAATGCTTCCAGTATATGTTGATCTATTTATGAATTTACTGCTCAAATTATATTTAAGTATTCATGCATGGATTAGGGAATACCTGTTCTTGGTTGTAGCATCAAATGGTATCCTGAGTATTACTTGGTGTACACCTGGAGAATCCCAAACATTGCTAAAAAAATTAGCCCTGTTGTTCACTACCTCTGCATGACCTGAGTAGTATATATCTTTGGATAATATATTCCTGAACCATTTTCCAGAATTACAGAATTTTCAGGAGTAGATGCTCTCTGTTGGGAGACAGAAAAACAAAACAAAACAAAACAAAAACAAAACATCAAAACAAGAAAAATAAAAACCACTAAAAGAGCAAAAAAATTTTAATAAAATTTATGTCAGTAAATTATTGTCATCTCCTTATTTTATTTTCAGGGAGATATTTTACCTTTGTTTTGTTCCTAATGCATGATCTACTCTAGTTGTCCTCTGGAATCTGGAGATTTATGGTTATTTCTCCTACTTCATCTACTATGCACCGGCAACTCTTCAGAGCCTCACTTCCTATTGTGTGCATAGTTAAATTACAATTGGTTTACTACATTCATTTGGCCCATTGAATTATAGACACTGCATGATAAAAAAAGCTCTGGATTTTTTCATATAGCACATAACTGTACTTTATACATAGAATATAATTAATTTAATCATTAATTATTATTTAATTAAAATAAACCATCAGAAATCTTAACCTGGAATTTATTCCAATGTTATATTATCTAACATTTCACAATAAAAACATATAAAATATCTTTAACTTGTCATAGTCATTTTGTATATAGTCAACTCTAAGTTTTAGTGTAAGAAAGGTTCTTTATAAAAGTAAATATGGGGCTGGAATCATTGTACAGTGGATAGATCATTTGCCTTGCACACATCTGACCCAGGTTCAGTCCCCAGCATATCATATGGTTCCCAGATCCTAAGGGAGTTATTTATAAGAACAGAACAAGGAATAACCTCTTAATGCCACTGGAAATGGTCCAAACACAAACAATACAAATAAAATGTAAATATGACTGGCTTAGTAATGCTTCAGGCAATAGAACAATGTCACAATGTCACAAGCAACAAGAAATCCTTGATAAAAATATGGTGACCCCAAGCACCACCTTGTGTGACTCTTCTGGTCCCCAAGCAATGCCGAAGGTACTCTGGCTGTAGAACTTCCAGATGTGACCACTAATCTGACAAATAATATTTAAAAAATATTGAGGCATGACATTTAACCAATACAAAAATTATGATGGAAACTATTCTTCTGCTATACTAAACTTTGAGCACAAAGCGATGCAACCCAAAGATAAATAATATAGATAACTTGTTACATTTTGAATGCATAAGTTTTTACATAGATTTGTATACCTATCATTTTAATGAACATTCTTGAACATGCCTTTGGTATTACTCTCTATCTTGCTTCATTATTTCACTTAATCACACGTTGCAATGAGATGTAACTCAATTTTCCCTTAAGGGATGCACTATTTAATTATTTAGATTATGTAATTGGTCCCTTATTGATGGACTTCTAGATCATTTCCAGATGTTTACTATTATGCTTAGATCTCCTATTTATTTCTCTATCATAAATCTTTCTCAAAGTGTGCACATATACATATAAAATAAATTCTTAAATTCCAACTGCTGGAGTTTCTCTTTCTACTCAGGGCTTTTGCTGGTGTAAATGTTCATATCACCCATCTATATCTATTTCTATATTTTTCTCATTTTAATCTATTCATTTTTATTGTCTCTATATTCTGGACTGTGTCCAAGTACTTCTACTATTTGTTCTCTTCCTATTTTGGTAGCTGTTGCTAATTATTCCAGGAAGGTGGATTCCTTGGAGGAAATTCAACTGAAGTCACCTATTCCAACTGTTTACATTTTTGTTAGTCTCCCTTAAGATCTAACTTTACTTTTTAATTTTGGTTGAAGTTTAACTTTGTCTTCCTTTGTTGTTTATTACTGTATGTTTGCTTTACATGACATAGAATTCTCTTGTAATTAAAGAAAGGAAGGCTGGGAGTATAGCACAAAAAGCTTCAGCAATACTTTGCATATAGAAAGTTTACAGTTGTGTTCTTATCTGGTCACCACTCAGAAGCCCTGAGCATGAATTGGTGTGGCCTCTAAACTAAACATTTAACTAAAAAAGAAGAGAATAGGAGAATGTTTTTGAATTTTTATTTATGATGCCATCTGCTTTTATCTTTAAAATATTGCACTTTCTTTATTCTCTATATTATGTTATTTATTATATACTTATTTACTTTGATGATCTTAAAGTGAATCTTTGTTAACCTCAAAGTGAATAAAATTCTATAAAGTTTAGAAGTAGTAATTTCTGCCATTCTCTTTTTGCTTTTAAGTTAGTGACTCCAAGATATATGTCAATTAAATGTTCATAAAATATGATTTAAATATATTGTGACTATATTTGCCAATGAATTTTCATTAAAGCGGAGGAAAAATATGTCTGCCTATCTAAATATATTTAATAAACTTTAAGACAAAATCACAATGTGACATGCATTCAGATGAAAAAGGCTTTTTGATAGTCTTTGAATCCATTTTTATAATACTTAATTTTTTAAATTTAAATTCATAGTACATTTAACTTAAAATTAAAAATATGAATTTAAATTAAATTTTAAAATATTGAGGCATTGGAAAGACTTTTTTCCCATTAAACTTTTCTGAAAATGGTTGTGAAGGGGCCCGGGAGATAGCATGGAGGTAAGGCATTTGTCTTTCATGCAAAAGGTCATCGGTTTGAATCCCGGTGCCCCATATGGTCCCCCGTGCCTGCCAGGAGCAATTTCTGAGCATATAGCCAGGAGTAATTCCTGAGCACTGCAAGGTGTGACCCAAAAACCAAAAAAAAAAAAAATGGTTGTGAAAATGCCAGGTTTCTGAACATTGAATAATTTAGTTGGTTGATTTAGAATCTGTCTTGGCATAGGGACAGATATTACTCTCATTATCTTCATCATTAACTTTTGTTTTCTCCAGTTTTAGGACACACTGGGTGATGTTCAGAGCTAACTCCTGGCTCTGAACTCAGAAATCATTTCTGTCAGGGTCTAAGGATAACATTGGAATCTGGAGAAAAAAAAATAAAGGAAGTCTATTTGCTATGTACAATGCAAGTGCCCTCCCTACTATGCTATTGCTTGACTCTCATCTATACTTGTATTCTTGCTTTAGATAATTAATTTTACTCCAGCTGCTCTATTTTCTTTTGTAGATTCTCTCTTTTTTAGGTGGATTCATGTTCACACTCTTATTTATCACCTTATTTCTAATACTTCAAGTTCCGTGTTTCCCCTTAACTTTGACAGTTCTCATTCTTTCTGCTCCTTCGTGGCCTGATTTCCTTTCTAAGAATTTTGATTACAATGTAAGCTTAATACTATACTAAATATATGTGCATTCAAAATTTTCTGTCCCACTTTAAATACCTGAAATGATTTTCTATTTAATATCTTGCAAGTTTTTATCAATCATATGTACTTGTATGTCCTTTTATAGGAGCTATTCTTTCTGAGGTCTTTTTGATTGCTGCCAGAATAGTTAACTGGAATTTTATAAAATATTTTAATAAAATACAGATTTTTGAAATATACATGTCAATAAAGACTTCCTGGTAATAGTTTTTATATCTTTGGATATTTTCTATATACTTATATTTTTCTTTACTGACATCACTTTATTTTCTATTTACTCAATTTTAAAGAGACAAATATTTTATAAGGTTAATATCTATTTATCTGATTATTTTGTAAGTTGACTTTCATTTGCTATATGTTCCCACCAAATTCCAGTTAGAGGAATTCTCTTTTCATATTTTGCAATACTTTTAGATGTATCTGTAGGGTATGCCTAGTAGATAAGACTTTTTATCATTTGTGTGTCCTCTATCATCTTGACTATAAGAACAAGGGCAATTCTTTGTATGTAAAGCTACTAAAACTTAACTTTACTCTAAATCTCCAATATAACATAGCAGTTTCTCATTAAATATATTGATTTTATACCTAATAGTAATTGCACTCTATTAAAACAAGGGAGGGAATAGGAGAAAAGAATGGGTGGTGGAATTCTCATTTTGGTAGACTTTAATATCTCTTTTCACAAAAAAAAAAAAACGATGACTACCCTTAATCTTACCTTATCTGACTTAAAGTTTGGGAAATTGTAACTGAATGATAGAATACATATGTGTTCTCTCTATCTTCTCATTTGAAAATGGAACATATTAATTTTAAAAATGCATTTTGTAACTCAACCGGAATTGATAAACAAGGACTATTTTTCTAAGATATTTGCTTCTGACTTTTATTTCTTTCTGTTTCAAAGCTGGATATCATTTTAGTTTCATAATGTTCTGTATTTGATCCTGTTTACCTAGAACTTTGTCAGTTTTGACACTGCAAAACAAGAATACCTTCAATTTAGCTAAGTGGAATGAAAATTTGTATTGTTACTTTTCTCCATTTAAAATTTGACTATTTTATTCCCTTTTGTTATAAAATTAGGATTTCCAATTACAAAGGCTACAAAATCAAATTTGAAGAAATGACACTACATCAAACTAAAATGTTTCCATATGACAAAAACAATGAACAATTATTAAAACAACTAATTTAATGGGATTAATATTTTCACTTAACAAATTAGATAAAAGACTTATAGTCAGTATATACAAAGTACTCACAAAAATTAACCATCCAAAATCTAAAATATATCAAAATTGGGAGAGGAAATGAGCAGACACTGCTCTGATGAGGAACAGCAGATGACCAACAAATACATAAAATTAATTTTTGTCTCATATCATTAGGGAAATTCAAATCAAGATGACAATGAGACATATTCTTACACCAGTGAGGATTGCACATATTTTGGAATAATCTGTATTGGATGGAATTTGGTGAAAAGGAAACTCTCTTACACTACTGGTGGAAATGTTATCTAGTTCCCTCCTTTGGGAAAATAGTATGGAATGTTCATGGGAAAATCAAAATTGATCTCCCATTTAATGCAACAATTTCACTTTTGGGTATCTATCTTCAGTACATAAAACATACATTCAAAAGGATGCATGCACACTAGTATTAATTAGCACACAGCCTGTCAGCTCAGATTGGAACAATCTATATGTCCATCAGATGTACTCAATACAGAGGTATAGTACATATATACATATATATAAATATATATATATAAATATATAATGGGATACTATATACTTTAAGGCATGGTGTTCCTAAACTATAACCCATGGGCCACATATGACATGCTAAATTCCTCTCCAGATATCCTGCCTGATGGATATTTTTGCTGCCACTGCCACTGCCTGTCCTGCTAAGCTGACAACTCATCTCATGAGCATTGAACATGTATGGGATGTGAACCACACTCTCCCCTCTAACTCTCTACACTTCCTCTCAGTCTCAGCCAGGGTTTTCAAACTATAACCAGCCCACCAAAAACATGTCCAGAGTTCCCATCTAAATACTGGTAACTTTATTGATTTAACTTTACTTGCTTTTCATTTCAAATATTGTATTTGTGTCCGTTTTGTTTCTTTACTTCAAAATAAGTTATGTATAGTGTGCATATGAATTTGTGCATAGTTTTATTTTTTTAAACTATAGTGTGACCCTTTCAACTGTCTGAGGAGTAGTTAACTATCTCCCTATTTAAAGAGTTTGAGGACACCTCATATAGGGGACCATGCAGTCTTACAATTTGCTGCAGGATAGATAAAGCTAGAAGATACCTATTAAATGAAACCAGAATATGAAAGATAAGTACAGGATAATATCACTTATATGTGGCATTTAGAATAACAACATTTTTTTAAATTGGGGAGTTGTCTAGAACTCTCTTAGTCCAACATAAAGTGAAGAGAAGAAATTGTATGAAGGAGGACAAAGGTGAAATATTGGGGTATAGGTGCAAAGAAGACTCAGTTGCTAGTGATGGATTAGGAAAGATATAATTAAATACACAAACCATAAGTCAAATATAATGAAGTAATGAAACCAAAATTTTAACAATAAAACTGAAAAAGATGCTTCTTATAATGATAGTCTGGTATAGGGTGTAGGTATGATGAAATATAGAGGTTGACACTGGTGATTTGATTTGTATTTCAGTATTATATGTCAAAATCTTAACTATGAATAACTGTTTAAAATATTTTAAATAAAATTAATAAAAAATTAAAACCACATTTAAAATTTTTCCATATTAATATGTATACTTTTAGATGCATTTTTTAATATTTTAATTTTTATTTTACTTTATAAAATGTTTTAAGCCACACATAGTACTATTTAAGATTTACTATTTACTCTGAGTCACTCCAGTGTTAGAGAACCATTAACAGTGCCAGGATTAAAGAATTAAACAAATGCAAGCACCTTTTCTATGATACCTATTTTCAATTTTTGGTTATTGTTTGTAGTATTCTTTTATGCTTTAATAGAACATTACTATGATTCAGTGATAGAGAGCCTGTCTCACACATGAGTCTGGAAATAATCTCTAGCTCCCAAATAAAAACCAAATAAAATTGCTCTTTATGGTTGCCATATAATTTTCTCATTTATTTTCTTAATTTCTGCGTTACTTGGTTTTGTTAGTTTTTTGAAGTTTATATTTTATTTTATTTTATTTTATATTTATATATTTTGATTTTGGGGCCACACTTGGTGACATTCAGGGGTTACATAATTATTCATACTTGAGCTTCAGTTATCAAATAACATCACCCTTCACCAGTATAACTTCCCTGCCACCAATGTTTCTCATTTCCCTCTTTCCCCATCCCTGTCTTCAGAACAGACATTCCTCTTCTCTCTCTCTCTCTCTCTCTCTCTCTCTCTCTCTCTCTCTCTCTCTCTCTCTCTCTCACACACACACACACACACACACACACACACTATCATTATTATGAGAATTTCAGTGCAGTTAGAACCCTATCTACACTCACTGTTCTTTATGGTAAACTTCATATTATGTGGTGGTCTTTCCTATGCTCATCTCTATTGTCTCTGGATATAATAACAATAATTTATTTTTCTTATATCCCATAGGTGAGTGAGACTATTTCTGTCTCCCTCTGACTCATTTCACTAAGTATAATAGTTTTCATGCCCATCCATGTATAGGAAAAATTCATGACTTCATTTTCCTGACAGCTGCATAGTATTCCATTAAGTAGATGTATGATAGTTTCTGTGACCACTCATCTGTTGTTGGGCAGCTGGATTGTTTCCAGATTCTGGCTATTGTAAATAATGCTGCGATGAACATAAACTTGTAGAAAACATTTTTTGTATTGTGTTTTGTGTTCCTAAATATATCCCTAAGAGTGGTATAGCTGGATCATCTGACAGCTCAATTTCCATTTTTTTGAGGAATATCCATATTGTTTTCCAGAAAATCTGGGCTAGAAATTATTTATACTTATTGGCTTTATTTTTAACTCCTTGATTTTTTTCTTTTTATATTTATTTAAGTTTTTCAAGAATAACTGGCTTTATTTTTAACTCCTTGATTTTTTTAATATTTATTTAAGTTTTTTCAAGAATAACTGGATTATTTCTTTGAAAAATATAACTGGAAAGGTTTAATATTTACTCATTTTACACAGAATAGTAACTATTAATTAGGATTTATATTTTTTAATTTTTGACAAAAATTACTCTGATGCCATTCTTTGATGAGATTAAATTTAATTACAATTATCAATATATGTTTAATTTTGCTGGTGTTTCTTTGCATCTTTCCCTAATATTAGATAATTTGTCGAAGGCTCAAAACAGATGCATCCTTTTATTCTTCTGTATATTTGGTGTATAGAAAGGAGAAATTCTACTTTAAGACTGCTGCTAATACTACAATATTTAACTTACAATTTGTTCTAGATCTATGTTTCACACTCCATTGAACTTTATTTAATTCTCTTTTGAATGTCAGGCATTGTAATCATATGTGGCATATGCGGGGAATCAATGACTTTACACCTGTCATTGTTTTGAACCACAAATAATGGACTAACTTAGTCACTGGTCTGTATATCACGATTTTTTAAATTTTTGGTTTGTTTTTGGGCCACATCCAGCAGTATTCCAGGGCTTCTCCTGACTCTGAACTCAGAAATCACTCCTGATAGGTTCGGGAGACCATATGGGATAGTGAGTATTGAACCAGGGTCAGTCTCATGCAAGGCCAACACCCTCACTGCTGTGCTATCACTCTGGCCCCTCTATGATGATATTTTCTAAATAAACTTCCTAAACTGCCCAGGAATCTACTCTGATTGGTCACTAACACTATTGGATTTATTGTCTTATATCTGTATTGAGCAAGTAAGATATCTATTGTGAAGATGGCAGTACTTCTTATTCATGATTATGGTTATTATATAGCTCTTGAACAGTGCTCCAGAGTAACAAGACTTGTGAATTTCTAGTCTTGGAAATATAAATCAGATGCTCACAATTAAGGGTAGAGGTATCTTTATTTCCACTGCAAGAACTTTTCAATTAGCATCCCTATATATTATATTTTCAAATTCAAATAGAAGAAAACAAAAAGATTTATTGAAATGTATTATTTTCAGCCTGCCACTTTTCTTTTTTCTTGTTTGGTACATGCAAAATTTTCTTTTGGAACTCTTAAGCATTGTCTTTAGGATATATTTTTTATCACCATTCTTAGTTCTTTCTTTGAAAGTGCCAAAAATTTCATAATAGGATTCCATCCAATATTCTTTCGCAGATTCTGCTTGTCTAACTTGACTTGTGATAGAATTTCCTTTTTATTATATATATATTTGTGTCTATTGAAAATTTAAATCTTTTAAATGTCATATATTTTACCATATTTTAATAGACAACATATTCCTTAATGGGTCTAAAAGTATCTCTCAAGTGCAAAAATTGTGTTCCAGTAAAATTTCTAACATGAAGTTTGCTAAATAATTTTCCTGGCAAATCTCTCCATGAAGAAAACTTAAAAGTTATTCCAGGACAAATAGATATCAACTATGACAGAAAAAGTCCCAAAATGGAATTGATTTCAAGTCTAAGATTTAAGAATTGGAAAGTATTATATTCTTAATTTTGAAGTTTCAGATCTCACAGTTGCTTAGAAAGTAGCAAGTATGTACTTGCTTATCTTTGTTTCTAAAGGCATAAGTGAGATTCATGCTGTTCAGAATTGAAAGTGTGGTAGGCTATTTCCTAAAGGGATAAATAAATTCTAGTTTTCAAATACAATATAGAAATAAGAAGATTGAACAGATATTGTTTCAATAGAAAAATTAAATATAATTTTTATAAAACTGTACTCAAAATTTTATTGTGTACGATGATGAAAAGTAGATATTTATTTAATACAAGGTTTTAGAAATAAGGTGCTCAGAGATCTATTTACTCATGTTCTAATTTGCCAAGAAAGGGAAAGAAATAATACTTTCAGAATTTCAAGCTTCAACATGGCGATTAGCAATGTGAATTATGACTAAATATATTCTGAAACTAGAACAAATTGATTTTTCCATGTGTCTTAAACAAAGATACTTTTGTCTATGATCACCTCTTGTTCAGGTTCAGAAGAGGTAAGGAAAATAGAACTTGAGAAATGCTTGATTTCTTAAAAGCTAAATCGTTGAATTTCAAATTGTTAAATACATATCACAGAATAGTTAGATTTAAAAAAAACACACATCCATAAAACTCGAACATTTATCCTAAATTATACAACCATACAATTGTCAAGCAGTTTATAGTTGTGTCTACCCCATCACAATAGATCAGCAAATATTTTGTGGGTCTCCTTTGACAATGACAATAATTCTATCTAGCATGTCTAGAGACATTTTTCTCCCCAGAGACTAACTAATCATCCTCAAATCTATAAATAAATTGAAACTACTTTAGTTTATGCCACGAAGTAAATCAGCTTGATTGATCCAGTTTAATTTGGGTAAATGCTTTGATTTTGTTTGAATGAAATAATGATATAATATTCAGACAAAATGAAAAAAATATAAATTACCGTGATATATGACCTGCAATAGTAGTGTATTTTGACAGAGGTTATATTGCAGCCCACACTTTTTATTTGGAATATCAAAGACCTTAAAAACACCAGAAGTTATCAAAAATTTTAAAATGTAAGTTTATCTATTTACCACATACATTCATTGCCATCACAAGTTTTGTACTATTTTCTTTTCTCTTCATTAATATCTGCAAGTTATACACTGATCAGACTTTACATTTCATATTTAGTTGGTCTTCATTTTGTATTTATAATGGACTATATATACACAAAGATGAAATTTAGTGAGTTTTACACTTTTTGTTTATTTGTTTGTTTTTAGGCTACTCCTGGTGGTACTCAGAGGTCACTCCTGGCTCTGCACTCAAAAATACCTTCTGGCAGGCTCAGAAGATCACATGGTATACCTGGGAACAAACCCAGGTCAGCTATGTGCAAGGCAAACAACCTACCTGCTGTTTATTACTCCAATTCATATTTTTTCCTACTTCATACATTTATTAAAAAAATATATGAATGATCCTCTACTTAAATGTCCTCATGTTTGGGTGCTGGTTTCCATAAAAAGAAAAACTATAAGAAGCTTTCAGCAAAAAATAGATGGAAGTAAAAGGTGAACAGAAATGATAAGGAAATGTCATTGCAGACATAATTCTCTTATAACTGATAATTGCTTGACATTGCAATTTGAAATTATTAACAATTATTACCCACCTTCCTGGAGACTCTATCACAGGCAACAGGGTCTTCTCGGATTATATAAAATATCTTTTCATATTTTCGAAATAGTTTTGTTTCAGCTATGAAGTCCAGTCACCAAAGTCAAACTTTTTTCTTAACAAGTAGAATTTATAGGTCCCTTCAGAGTCTCTTACATATTTTGGTCTAATAGAGGAGTAACTGTAATCAAATTCTTCATATCCTGCATTCACATGCAATGACCAGTAGTGATATCCAGATTCTTTAAGATAAAAGGAGTGAATCACAGCAAGGCCACAGAGATGGGGAAATTCTGTGGAGAGGAAATCACACCCTTGTTTCATCTCTTTGGACTTCAGCTT
>PVKC010014327.1:0-2500 GCA_004027635.1 Crocidura indochinensis | reverse complement strand
ACTGATTTATAAATATCTACTATTCATTGAATTAGTTACAAAATATAAAAGAGCATAATTTTGAGATTTGTGTTTTGTCATTTATCGTTCATTTCTTTCTGATGAAAACATTTAACTATATTTTATAGTCATGCAGCCAGATTATGGTAATTCACATACATCCCTACTTCCTACTATTTGTGCCCTGTGTGATAAATTTTCATCCCTTGATATGTATACACCTTTTAATTTGTATGCTATCAATAGACTGTGGGGAGGCGACTGCATGTCACTATAATACTAGGAATAAAAACTGTCCTTACAAGCTTAATAATAATAAAATAATCTACCATTAGATTTTTCACATTTAATATTTCTCACACAGGTAGTGTCAGAAGCCTTGGCGTATTGGAGGCAATTTGTGAAAATTTAAGGTAACTTTCATAATCTATAAAACTAAATACCGAGTCATGCAGAAATATAAATAAAAATAACAAATAAATTGTCAGTCTTAGTGAAATTGGAAACACATTCTTTCACAGTTAAGCCTTCAAATAAGAACACAGCCCAGGGGCTGAAACAACATTGTAATGGGGGTGGCACTTGCTTAGCAGTGGCCAACCTAGGTCGGATGCTTGTCCTCTTATAGTTTCCTGAGTCCAGCAGAAGTTATCACTGAGGGGAGAGATTGTAGTAAGCCCTGAGCATAACCAGGTGTGACACAGAAATTGAGAAATAATAAGTGTGTCTCTTAAATCACCTGAAGTAGTTGTTAAATGTAATCCAGCAACAGAAGCAATATAAAAGTAATAAAGTCAACACCTCTCAATGATCAATCTCTATATTAAAAATGACTCACTGAAGAAATGAAAGTAGAAGCATAACATTCAATCTTAGAATGAAGTTGAAATCACAATGAATAGTACTGTACGACATAAATAGAAATTAAATTTCTGCTAGCTATGACAATTTTAAGATCTAAATTATGTGAAAAAGTAATAGAAAGTCATTTCTGTTTGTAAAAATTATTAGCTTGTTTTATGCAATCTAAACTTGACTCTGTTATAAAACTTTTTTAAAATATGGGGGCCAGAGCAATAGAAAAGCTGGTAGGGTACTTGCCTTGTACACAGGTGACACAGGTTCAACTGCCATCATTTCAAATAGTCTGTCCCCTGAATGCCAGCTAAAAACGAGTGCTAAAAAGTCCTGAGCATTGTCCAGTGCGGTACAAGAATAATATATCCAAAATATGTAACTACATCATCAAAGATTTTCAATAAATTTCAAAGTAAGCAAAGAAGTCCTTTTGGCATGCCAATTAAATGCATTTATAAAAATAATCGCAAAAATTACAAATGAGTACTTTTTAGGTAAAAACCCATTTTATCAGTATACATACACCAAAAAACCAGCCTTAGAACAATCACTTGAAACTGAAAATTACTCAACATTGTCCATTTAACATTGTGGACTGAGACAAACTACTGTCTTGTTTTTTCCATTTCCCCACCTAAAATATTTTCCTTCCCTTATAAGTTTCCAGTAACTTAAATCTGGCAACAAATTTCCTAAATTTTTGTCATTTTGAGAAAAATTTTTATTCCCCCTTTACTTTTTCAGCATAATTTCTCAGACAAAAAAGTTGTTTTCTTAATTTTTTTCATAAGACTAAATATTTTATTCCATTCTTTTTGCTTTCACATTAATCTTAAGTCAAATATAATTTCTATATTTGAAACTTTCAGAAATCAGGTATTTTTCATTAATTTCTTCATATTTTTTGTTCATCTTTTATTTTGAATATTTAAATTATGGCACACTAATGTATTTTATTTTATTTTATTTTATTTTATTTTATTTTGGTTTTTTGGTCACACCCGGCAGTGCTCAGGGGTTACTCCTGGCTCCGTGCTCAGAAATTGCTCCTGGCAGGCACAGGGGACCATATGGGGCACCGGGATTCGAACCGATGACCTTTTGCATGATAGGCAAACGCCTTACCTCCATGCTATCTCCCGGGCCCCACATTAATGTATTTTAAATGCTTGTTTCTCATATTTACTTTTTATGTTCATTGAGCTTCCTGGAACTATACTTTAAAATCTAACTTTAATTTGAGGGTATTTATGAGTTATCATAATATCATATATTACTTTATTCCTTTACAGCTAAGTTTCTATACCTTTTATGTTTTTCTAGTCTTTGAATATTCCATCTGAATTTCTTATTAAGTTTTTTAGTTTCTATAAATTTGAACAATGCATCCAACAAGTTCAGAGATGCTTTTTTCAGCTGCTTTCAGTATACTAAAAAACAGAAAGAAGAAACATAAAAAATGTTACCTTTTGTAGTCTCCTATTTATTTATTTATGTATTTATTTATTTTGGTTTTTGGGTCACACCCGGCAGTGCTCAGGGGTTACTCCTGGCTCCATGCTCAGAAATTGCTCCTGGCAGACACGGGGGACCATATGGGGCACCGGGATTCGAACCGATGACCTTTTGCATGAAAGGCAAA
>PVKC010014326.1:0-22242 GCA_004027635.1 Crocidura indochinensis | reverse complement strand
CCCCCGTGCCTGCCAGGAGCAATTTCTGAGCATGGAGCCAGGAATAACCCCTGAGCACTGCCGGGTGTGACCCAAAAACCAAAAAAAAAAAGAAACAGTTGTAGTGAAGTTTAAATTGCTTTATCTATAAGAATATGAGTTAAGCTCCAGAAGATGACCTATACATTGTTTACTCATCAATGCTTTTCTATTTTGTGGAAAGAGATTGGGCAATTCTCAACAGTTCAAAGGGCGTATTCCTAGTTCTGTGCCAGGTACCACCTCTGGCAGGCAATGGGGACCACATGGGATGGCAGGGATAGAACCTGGATTCGTCCCAGGTCGGCCCCTTGAAAGGCAAATGCCCTACTACTGTGCTATCACTTGGGTCCCCGTGGAAATTGTAGTTTTGGGGTATGAGGAACAAAAGCAGACTTAATCTTACTCACAAGTACAGCTGACCATGGAGCCAGGAGTAACCCCTGAGCACTGCCGGGTGTGACCCTCCCCCCAAAAAATAACTGCATATTGCTGTAATCATGTCATGGATAAAAAAAATAAAGATCTGTTGAACATATTCTAAAACTTTATAACTAATTTATAGTCTATCGAAATATATTATACAACCATGAACTAGAGAAAACCAAAACTTAAAAATATTAATTTTCCTTGAATCGCATGCTTACCATATTCAAGAAGATGCATAAACCTAATTTCATTGATCTGTAGCCATTCAAGTACCATAGCAAGAAATCGTGGTTGGGATAGAGAGATAGTAGAGTGGATAACATGACTGTGCTGCACACATTCACTCTGAATTTCATTCATTCCTGGTAGTCCTATGTGTATTACCTGGAGTCATCCCTGAGCACAAAGTTGGGAGTAAACCCTAAACATTGCTGGATGTTGCCCCAAATCAATTACTAAACAAACAATAAACCCCTAACTTGTTTGGATGTACATTTTGAAATATATAGGAAAATATTTATAGAGAATTTGCTTGTTTGGCAGGATTTTTATATTCTCTACATTTCTTCAGTAACTAAATTTCAATAAATAATGTTTGTCACTGGATCTTTGAAACATAATTTTAAGCTTCTTTTTTTTTATTAAGTTCCAAAATCCTGGATACTATAAATGTAAGAGAGCTAAATAATCTTTAATGGACACATATTTTCTTACTATATGTAGCACTGAAATTATTATCAAGCATGGCTTTATCATGTCATCTCATTTGTAATTAGTTATTGCTTTGAAGGTCCATTGAGTGCCCTGTCCTTTGCAAAGTGGAATGTACTTTTCTTCATTTGCTATTTAAAGGAGTCTGAGCAATTAGCCTTAAACTCTATGCTTTATGAAGTCATACTTATTCTTGCACAACTAGGTACTCAGTCAGGAGCACCGATAAAATGTGATTTGGAAAATACCTCATAAAAGTCTAATCGGAGACTGACATGAGATTCTCACAGATGAATAGAATTAAGATATTAATCTGCACGCATGACAAAAATATAGTTGAAAATTTTGCTATGGTAAGTCATTTGGAGAAAAAGCAGATTGTGTAACACTTGTTACAAATGGAAAAGTGCTCAGACCAACTTCTTTGTGTATTAAGGCATTTTCAAATTATTTGGAGACAATAGATGAATGTCCTCTCACCACTATGTCCTATCCCCTATTTTCTAGGGACATGGGAAATGGAGCATGAGGCTGTTATCAGAGTCTTCTTGCTGCTCCTTTGAATGTTCAAATCCCATTTGTGAGTTCTCTCTCCCAATATACCTGGGAACATGGAAGATTCCAAGGTGCCATAGCTGAGATCTTGGTAATATTTATCTGCAGCAAATAATCCACACAGACAGGAGGGTAAAAGGGTAAAAATTTATTTGGCTCTCAACAGCGTCCCCACTTGGAAGGTTAAGGTGGGACAACAAGCAAAGAATAATCTTATGGAAATACTTTCATATACAACACTAGATCACTGCTGGGTTTGAAGCCAATAAATCTGGTTCTAATACTTACTCCTGACTTATATTATGAATTGACTTTGGACAGAAAACTACCCAATTCATCTAAGCCTCTTCTGTAAAGTACAATAATACCTCTAACTGAGGATGACTATGTTTATAAAAATAAGATCACAGTCTCATTATTGAGTGAGCTTGGATCTCTGAAATCAGTGCAAGAAGATCTAGTTAGTTCTACTACCAATCTATTAGGTTCCTGGTGTACTGAATTTTTGGGGAGGTAGACCTAATTTATAGGGAGTTAAAAAGTGGAGGCCCTGGGAGCTGGTGAATAGCACAGCACGTAGGGTGTTTGCTTTGCACACAGATGACTCAGGTTTCATCCCGACATCCCATATGGTCCCACAAGCCTCCTTTGAGTAATTTTTGAGTGCAGAGTCAGGAGTAATCTCTGAGTGGCCCCAAAACAACAACAAAAATGTGGAATCCCTGTCAAAAGCGCACTAGTTTAGCTTAGATATCCATGCTTTACAGGGCAAAAGTCTGTGCTTAAAAACCAAAGACAAAAGCATTTGTTAATCTGCCTTTCCTTTTTCAATCCCATATGCAAACCTTATTCGAACCTTTGGGTCCCTAATTGCTGTGACTTGAAAGCAGTGACTCCATCCTTCAATTGATTGTAGAAATTCCTTCATCAAAGAAAGGTTCATCCAAGTGTTTGTTTTTAGCTCTCCAGAGAACTCAGATCTTTCCAAAATTTGCCTCCAAAAAGAACAGAGCACAGACAGCATTTAAGACCACCATCACATTATTTGTGCATTGATACTGAACACAATTTCTGTCATGGGAAAAGCACATAAGGAAAAACACTGAAAGCCAAAGAGTTCACATGCAGAAGAATGAGATTATAGGGTAACAGGGATACATTCTTGCCTTGAACGAAGAAACAAAGCACCAATTCCTTCCAAGTTGCCGGTGATGCCTGTCTTCAAGAAAAGTAAGAAAGTCATCACCACCCCTCTTTTGGAGAATGGAGCCTTTCCTTTGAACCGGACTGGAGTGCTGATTAGTTCAGCTAAGTGACTCCAAAGAGACCCATTTGTTTAGCACAACGTGTCATTATAAAGGAAAGGATGTGTCAGCAGCAGGGATGAGCGTCAATTGAGGTCACTCATGAAATAGTGGGAAAAAATTGCCCAGGCCTCTGCTGGGGTTTTATTCTGTTCAGTCTCCACTGACCTCTGTTCCTGAAAACTGATGCACCAACTAAATAAAGCCTTCATTTTCTCATTTCCTGAATGACCATGCTGGCTTCCCAGTGCCCTCAGAATTTAGTCTTCATTTCTCTATTGGTAGGGATACGTTTAACTCTGCTACACTAGTTTTTTATCTGCAAATATTTTATTGATTTAAGTCCTTTCTATCACAGAAGTCTTATATATTCAAGCAATCCCCGTCTGATGGGCTTTGTGAGCATGGAAAAATAATGACCATTTTTGCAAAAAAAATTGGAAGGGAGCATAATGTCAGAGGATTTTGAGGTTTTACAGTTAAAAGTACAAGCAATTTACAGAACATCATTTCTGAGGTTATCTAATAGATATATCTAATAGGGTCATTTCCATCCTGAAGTATCCATTGTTCCAAAACATGATATAAAATTGTTTTCACTTAGGGTCAGAGAAGATAGTACAGCAGGCAGGGCACACAATCAACATAAATTCAAGTCTTGCATCACAGATGGTCCCTCAAGTACCTCCAAGAGTTATCCCTGATCACAGAATCAGGAATAAGCCTTGCACACTACTTAGTGTAGGAAAATAAGCATATAAGCATACATTGAATTTACTTAAATTTGAAAGCGGTGACTCTATCCTTGAATTGATTGTAGAAATTCCTTCATTAAAAGAAGGTTCATCCAAGTGTTTGTTTTTAGCTCTCTAGAGAACTCAGCTCTTTCCAAAATTTGCCTCCAAAAAGAATAGAGTACAGACAGCATTTAAGATTACAATCACTTTATATGTGCACTGGTACTGAACACAGTTTCTAACTGTCATGGGAAAAACGCATAAGGAAAAACACAGAAAGAAAAACACGCTTACTTAAAAAAAATAAAATAGGGGGGCCGGAGAGATAGCATGGAGGTAAGGCATCTGACTTTCATGAAGAAGGTCATTGGTTCGAATATTGGCATCCCATATGTTCCCCCGAGCCTGCCAGGAGCGATTTCTGAGCATGGAGCCAGTAGTAACCCCTGAGCACTGTCGGGAGTGACTCCCCCCCCCAAAAAAGCAAAAAGCAACAAAAAAATAAATAAAATGAAAAAAATAAAATAGGGGCCGGAGCCGTGGCACAAGCAGTAGGACATTTGCCTCGACCATGCTAACCTAGGACAAACCACGGTTTGATCCCCCCAGAGTTCCATATGGTCCCCCAAGTCAGGAGAGATTTCTGAGTGCATAGCCAGAAATAACCTCTGAGCATCACCAGGTGTGGCTCCGAAACCTATATATGTATATATTTATAAAGTATAAACTATTAATTTAGATAATATTTAAGTGTTTATAAGAAAATATGCATACTCCCCAGAAAAATAAAAAAAACAGTAAACTTCATTCATACTTTCACTGCAGTTTCATAATATGGAAAATGTAGTATGTCATGATCATGTGAACTTTCTACTTACTTTACCGTTTAACCCCTTAATTCATCGAGTTAATGAGAATACATAGTCAGAAACCAAATCGTGTGCAGCTTTGTTTAATCAGGATTCCAGTAGAAGTTTGGAACATAGCCAAAATTTCAAATATATAACTGAACAGATAGACTGAACAGTGAGTGAGTTTTCAAAAGAAGAGCAAATGAATTAACAAGAAACGGGCACATCCACTCATACATTTTTATTCTTATTCTACACCCTTACATTGTTTCATTTAAAAGTGTTATCATCCTTTTCCTTGCCTACTATCCTGCTTCTGGCGACCTCTTTGGAGAGACTTACACGGTTCTCAATGCTCCGATGTTACTGAACCACTTTGAAAGGTTTGAGGAATACAATTTGGAGGGAGGGTTATTTATTTTTCTCACAGAATATTAGCAAGCATACTTAAGGATTTGTAAGTTATTTTTAAAATATATTTGCTTCTTGGGCATCCCATCCACTCCAACATTTGTTGAGCTGCGTGATTTTTATAATTAAACTGGGAAAGGTTTGAGATTATAAATATTCAAAAGATGAGGATAGGCTATAAATTCTGTGATTTTAGCATGGAGTACAAGTACGAAGCAAAACAAAGATTTGGGGTCAATAGTATCTTTTGACCTGGCATAGTTGTCAATTTCTTCTAACTGTGCCTTCTTCCCTATAAAAGTTAAGATAGTTTCTTCTTTAGGAAGATTATATAAAATTAAATGTCACGATGCCAGCTTATCATCCAGTCCATTGTTCAGCAATATCAGCTTTTAGAATATATTTTATGTTTTGTTTTGTTGGATTTCCTAGAGGGCAAAATCCAAGTTCAGAATCTGTAGCTTACTGTCTACTTACAGAAAAGGAAATATACAAATAGGAAAATTAAAATAATTGAAATAATAAAGAATTGTCATATATATAATTCTTTGATAAAAATTAAAATCGGCTTCTGTAAAGACATTAATAAAATACAACAGTCTTCAAAAAGCTTCCTAAATGACATCTATGGGGAAATGCTATCCTAACCTGATATTGTGGTTAATGAAGGGACACTTTCCAAACAATAGAAAAGATGAAAGAGTGTCTTAGACAAGACACTCCAAAATAATGGCTTATGGAATATCATAGGTAAATATTCAGGGACTAGGAAAGAATACAACATGGAATTGGATTCCCTTGACTTCCTTCTGGTACAACCAAAGAACCAAAACAAATAATGAAAAGCTCATCAGACCATGTTCAAGAGCATGTATGTCAATATTCTGTGAAAAATACTAACTACATCTGAACCAGACTAGTGCTATGTACTTCAGTCCATTGGACAATTTACTATTCAATCTTTCCATTCCAAACCCTGATCTCTCCTATAATATTGGTGTAGTTACTTACAATGACTTGTTTCATTTGCTTCAGAATGACAAGATCATAACTTTACCATCTACCAGTTTTCATTTATCAAAACGGAAGACATTGAATTCCAGCTTTTAATCATATATTCAACGTTCTCTATCTCACTCTCTCTCTCCTTGCACCTTCTTCTTGCCTCCTCTTCCATATCACTTACTCTCTTTTTCTCTAACATTGTATGAAGTTGTCATTAGTAAATCATTTGTAGCATTTCTCACTTGAAAAATTTAGTAAGCAGCTAGCCCAGACAAGAATGATACATATAAAGATTAAAAGAAAAGAGAATCATTTGAAATAGGAATAAAACACAAGAGACAAATGGAGAGTGAGGTATCATAATCATTATTCTTCCACCCACCTCAATCTAGCCAGACATTACTTCCAAAGAACGATATACATATATACACATATACATTTTAATGCCTTTATCATATTACCCTTTCCATTTCATTATTATGGATCAGGTAATCTTTTTATTTTAATACCAGTATCTGTGCTAGAAACTTGACCCTTCTACCAAGCAGAAGAATGCTTATTTCTTAGGTGATCAGACCAAATCTTTCATCAGTAGCAATAAATGGATTCTGCCACTTTCCTGCCAATCATCTTTGATTGCATGCTTATAAAACATGTGGCTATAAATATATGTGCTGTTGTAGTTGCTATCCAGTTTGATTTTCTAGAAGGAAAAATCTAGGGCCTGGAACAATAAACAGCAGGTAGGATGTTTGCTTTGCCTGCAACTGACCCAGGAGTATCCCCTGAGCACTGCCAGGTATATACTCACCCCCCAGAAAAGAACCCAAAACAAAACAAACAATAAAAGATAAACTCTAGTCTGAATGATCCAGGCACAATCCCCAGAGAGGCTAAAATTCTTCTGTCATGACCAGAAAACTATTAGACAAGGGAATTATAGCAAAGACTTGTTGTTCCATATCATGAGACCAAATGAGTAAATTGTAATAATGAGTCGTGAGTACCTGGATTTGTGCTGAATTATGTACTCAGTATATAGTTAGTGTGTAAAACTTCATTTAGTCCCCGTGCTCCAGGCTCTAAGGTAGGTCATATTTTTATCCCTAATTTATATATAGAAACTCATAGTCAGGTAATTGTTAAATGCCCTCATTTAACAATGTGGCAGAGTTTGAATTAGAAATCGGGAGGGTATTTTTCAGGTTATCACTTAAGGTTATCTCTTAAGCACTTTAATGTATTTCAGTGCTCTGATGGTTGTTTAAATATATATGTGTATGTATCAATGATTGATTAAATTGAACTTGTAATTCTAAACTATGTGATTGTTATAATTGTATAAATTCATGAACTATTCCAGGTTTACATAAAAGTTTTTTTTTACTTGTTAGCTATCTATATAATAGGCCCTTGATCACTGTGTTATATTGAAAAGTCACTTTAAAATGCCTACAATATCAAGATCTAAAATTTATTTGTGACTATGTATTTATTTTACCAAACTATTTTAAGATTTTGTTAAGAAATTACATTCTCAAACATTGTTAGTTTGATTAAAAATTGTTAGATTTGATTTCTCTGAAAGACTTCGGCTAATGTATTTTTATATTCTCACAGCTCCATACCCCACCCTCAGGCCAGTCTTATAGCCCTTTAAGGATTTGTTAAAAGTCCAAAACACAGACTTCCAGGAGCATTATCATATGGTCTTAGTAACATGAACTGAATAAAAATGGACACATTACACAGTTTTGGTTCCTCAAACTGAGATTGGAAATAGATCGAAAGAGCTGAGGCACTAACTCAACCAGCCATTCCATCATCAGCTTGTCTCAGGGTAGTAATAAACTTCTTAGGCTGCTAAATTTATGGAGTAGAAGTGCGAGCACAGCCTCCCAGTGGTACGCATGGCTTTGATCAGGTCAATAACAGTGGTCTGGAGGTCTGCATGCTGACCATTATAAGCACCATGTGGACTCTCACCAATGTGCTATCATTAGCAATAGCATCCACCCACACTCACTCCTTAGCTGCAAAGATCAATAAGCTTGTCTAAGAAAGGGATTTTACATGAGATTTCTTGAGAGACTTTCCTCTGTAGAAGTGTTAGATTAAGGGTTTAACTTGCCAGTACTCTAGGCATACTTCTAGCTTTAGCCAGAAACTCTGGACTATCAGAAGCTAAATGGTGTAGTAGCCTTGAGTTACTTTGTTAGCTGACACCAAGTATGACTGTCATCTAGGGGTAACTGGAGCCCTATAGTGCAATACAAGCAAAGCAAAACAAAACACCATCATGTTATGTGATGCATGCAGTTTCTATATATAATATGCAATGCTGTAGTTTTTGTTGCAATGAATCTAATAATAGGACTGCCTATTATTACATTACAACAAACCTGAAGTGTGGGGCCAGAGTTATAGTACAGCACAAAGGGTGTTTGCCTTGGCCATGGCAGACCTAAATTCAATCTTTCACATTTATTTTGGCCCCTGAGTCCAATCAGCAGTGATCTCTGAATGAAAAGCCAGGAGTAAGCATCAAGTACTACCACGTATAGCCCACAAACTAATAGAAAGAAACAAATGTAGGAACTGGAGAGATAGTATAGCAAGTAAGGATCTCCCCTTGCACACAAACAATCCAGGTTTAATATCCATATGATCCCCTGAGCCCATTGAAAGTAACTTTTCAGTGCAGAGGCAGGGATAAGTCCCTGAGCACTATTGTGTATGGCCTTAAAACCAAAAGAAAATTGAAATAGATTTTTATTTTTAGTTTTTGAAAAATGATGCTTAATTTGTCAGTAGATATGATCAGATGCCATTTCAGCTGCCTTGATCATTGTGGTCATTCCAGTTGTTCAATAGTCCTCATCCATTCAGGGGTCTCAAACTCAATTTACCTGCGGGCCGCAGGAGGCAAAGTAGGGATGATCCTTGAGTGCAAAGTCAGTAGTAAGCCTTGAACATTGGTGTGTGTGTGTGTGTGTGTGTGTGTGTGTGTGTGTGTGTGTGTGACACAAACAATTAAAACAAAACAAAACAAAACAAACAAAAGATTCCTCTAGGGCAGGGCCACAAAATGTTGTATGGAGGGCCGTTTGCGGCCCGCGGGTCGCAAGTTTGAGACCCCTGCAGGTGGTTCTCTTCAAAAGCTCTCCCAGTCCTAACTAACTAAATCTATCATACCAGCCTCCACTTACAAGTGTTTTGTTTTGGTTGTTTTTTTGTTTTTTTGGGTTTTTTTTAGTGTCATGAATATCTCTGATAACTAGTAAACTCATGTCTTTTTCTCCCACTAAGCTGGTGGCTTCCTGAAAGTCCAAACCTGCGTACATTGTGTTCATTGTTACATCTAAATACTAAATTCAGTACAGTAGGTAAACAAGAGATCTCTACCTAAAAATATAATGGCTGCGAATCTATTTTTAAAAACTTCTATATATAATTATCTCATTTAAAAGCAGAATAAAGGATTATTCATTCTAACTCTAAAATTATGTACCTATTCATTAATTTTCAATAAGTATTTTTCACCTTTTACAATTTTCCATTTGTTTGCTGAGCTCTGGATGCACAATGGTAAGGAAAACAGACATAACTATATTCTATACTATAATTTATTATTAAAAAAAAGTTTAGGGGCCCGGGAGATAGCATGGAGGTAAGGCGTTTGCCTTTCATGCAAAAGGTCATCGGTTCGAATCCCGGTGCCCCATATGGTCCCCCGTGCCTGCCAGGAGCAATTTCTGAGCATGGAGCCAGGAGTAACCCCTGAGCACTGCTGGGTGTGACCCAAAAACCAAAAAAAAAAAAAAAAGTTTAAATAAAGTACAGAAAACCGTAAAAATACTATTATTTAAATTTTTCATCATTTTTTTTGTTTTTAGCCACGTCCAGTGATGCTCAGGGGCTACTCCTTGCTATGCACACAGAAATCTCACCTGGCTTGGGGGAATCATATGGGACGCTGAGGGATCAGACCACAATCCGTCCTAGGTAAGCGCATGCACTGCTCCAGCTCCTCTCATCAACTTTTTAGTAACAGAAATAACAATATATTTACTAAATAAAATAAGACAATCTTAATCCTTACTTTACAACTATATATTAAGATCAGTCACAAATTTCATGTTTGTTCCCTCAAAAAGTACAGGAAATTAACTCATGAATGGTGTGTTTTATAATTATTCAAGAATCTAAAAACAACTTCCTTTGTAAAGAAATTCCAGCTTTATAATTGATTGTCAAGATATATGAATTCTATGTGCATTTTTTGTTAAAAAGTCACTTTCTTTGTAAACTAGGAATTATGCATTTTAAACTGTTTTATTTTTATTTTTTTATGGTTAAATAAGTATTTCTTCAATCAGGGATCAAAGCTTTCAAAATCACTGCCAGACTGTTGCTGCATAAAAATAAAAAAGTATATGCTAGTGGAAAATAAAGTATTTAGTTATTCAACACATGCCTATGTTTCTTGTGTATGATGTGTTAGTATATAACAGAGGACTATCTGGAGCGACAGTTGGGTGTCAGAGGAAAAACTTGGAATTCTCACAGCAGCGTGTTGAATAAAAGTGAAACGTAATAAAGTACATCTGGCTTGCTTTCTAGAGAGAACTACAAATTAATTTTTTCTGCAAACTAGACCCAGTTTGTATTGAATTTCTCTATATAAGCATGTTAAGATTGACTATAGGTAGCATTTACTCACATGATTTTTATTGGCCATTTGCTTGTTTAGGGGAAATTGAGAAACAGCAGAGTACATCTATGATAAGAGTTTACTGAGTTTGCACACCTTCCAACAAGAGCAGGATTCAGCACCAGCGGAACAGGAAGGTAATTTTTGCATTCATCCTGAAACATTCTCTCCTGAATATAAAAATAGCTCTTCATAGGAACCTACATATAAAACAGTTGTATGCAATTCTACCACAAGCTCCATCTGCTCAACATGTTAGTAATTCACAGAGAATGATTCCACATTTGTTCAACAGGTGGAGTATAATGCTATATAACTTGAATAACCTGTATCAGTGATTCTCAAAACGTGAGGTCTCAAATGGCATCAAAGTTCCAAACCAATTAAAATGCAAATTCCAACGTCACACCACACCCGAAACCAATTTTATTTTAGATAATTTAGGAGTAGGAGTAGGAGTTGATCAATCTGTTTTAACTATCAGATCTGGTGATATGATAAATATTTAATGCTACTCTGAATTTAGGTCAACAACACTATCCTGGCCCTATTCTTTTTTTTTTTTTTTTTTTTTGGTTTTTGGGCCACACACAGTGACGCTCAGGGGTTATTCCTGGCTATGCGCTTAGAAGTCGCTCCTGGCTTGGGGGACCATATAGGGAACCGGGGGATCGAACAGCGGTCCGTCCTAGGTTAGCACAGGCAAGGCAGGCACCTTACCTCCAGCGCCACCGCCCAGCTCCCCTATCCTGGCCCTATTATATTTGCAATGACATCTTCATTTTTTACTTCTCTCTTGATTTCTTTCTGAATTATTTTTGACATTATCTTGAATAGTAAGAGTTTAATTGAAATGTGTGTACTAGAATACACAGAATTAGCTGCAAATATGAATCTCTTCTTTAATATAAGGCTTTGGTTACTATTATAAAAACCACTAGTACAAAAACTTATTTATTTGAATCTGCATCTGGCAGTCTTCAGGGTCTATGCAGAGGAAAGTTTTATGAAACTATGCAGTGCCCATGAAGTTCCTGAGATTGACCCTTAGCCTGCAGCATATGAAACATGTATACTAGATTTTCAACAATTTCTAGCCCATAAATATGGTTTTTATTGAGCACTTGCTAGGTGTCAAACAATGTGAACATTTCTTTATCTTTTCTCAGTTTATTCTTGTAAATAGACTGAAAAAATATTGCACTGTTTACATTTTTTTCATTTTACTGAGACTATGTGGTTGTGGTATATACACAAAATAGGCTACCATGCCACTCTAAGAAAGTACAAAATATCTGTACCATTAAATAAATAATTATGCCAATGGAATAAACTATAGAATCGAATCTGAATAAATGAAACTACACCAAACTAAAAAGATTTTGCATGTGAAAAGAAATATATGCTAACATTAGAAGACAGCTAACTGAATGGAAGAAACTGTTTGCACCTGTTAGGTATATTTGCACCAGATAAAGATTTGATACCATAAAAGGTTAACTCCACAAAATTTAAAAACCCCATCAAAAATAGGGAATGTAAATGAACAGACACTTCTATGATTAAGACCAACAGATGGCCAATAGACAGATGAAAAATGCTCATCATACATATATGCAGACTATATATATATACATATACATACATATATACATATACACATATACATATATAGAACTAAATAGCCAAGCTGAAGTTAACAACAGTAAAATCAAAAGATCCAAACTTTGACCATTTAAACCTAAAATGGGCCTGTTATACTGGGAGCCAAAGGGTGGTGGTAGGGGATATACTCTGGGAATTTTGGTGGAAAAGAGAGGTCAACACACCCTTCTGGGAATGTCAACTTCTGGGGAAGTTAATATTTGCTTCATCCTTTACTGTCTCCTTTCTTCTCTTTATCATCATTCTTTATACCAGACTTTACATATATTATATGCAAAATATTTGATGGACTGTAAATAAACTTTTAGGTGGAAAACTAAACTATAGTTTTATCTAGTGAAGAAGGCCCATCAATGGTGCGGTGTCAGAGTAAATTAAATTCTAGTCCAGTAAACTATGTTGACACCCCTCATAGTTCTTTGACATTATGCCATCTTTTTCTCACTTGTTATTTTCCCCTTCTATAAACTTTAAAGCCTTATTTTATTTTATTTTTAATTTTGGAGTCTCCTCAGCAATGATGTGAGGGGTTTGGTGCCACTTGGACTGATGGTACAATGCAAGAGTGCTGCACAGGCCCTGTGATACTTAGAATAGAAGTGGCCAGGAACAATTTGGCAGATATTTGAGTGAACAGGGCTGTACTCAAGATGCTCAGAAGGTCACATAGTAACAGGAATTGAACCCAGCTTAGGTGCAAGCTAGATGCACCCCCTAACAACTCTGTCATCTCCCTGTTTCACTTCTTTTTTGTTTTCCCATTTTCTAACCTGTTGTCTTCGTCTTCAAGTATCCCCAGTGTTGATCAATGGTATCTGTACCAACTCCAGTACTGTGTCCTTCCAGCTTCCTCTTTTCTTGACCATCCATAGATATCAATGAGAGGTTTATCTTGACTACGTTATATTATGTGGGCACATTTCAGTAAAGCCCAAGAAGTCAGAGCTTCCTCCTAAGACTATGTTAGTAATGTTTCTAGAGTAATTCATTTGAGTAACATAAATGACTCTGACACAACTAGCATTTGATCTAGAGAAAGAAATTTATGTTGGTTTTTGTTTGTTTATTTGTTTTCCTTTGTTTTGTTTATGGAACACACTCAGTGATGCTCAGGGGTTACACCTGGCTATGCGTTCAGAAATCGCTCCTGGCTTGGGGGACCATATGGGATGCCGGGGATCAAATAAAAATCTGTCCTAAATCAGCAAACTTGCAAGATAAATGCTCCAGCCGCTAGAGAAGAAAATTGAAAAATACAAAATACATCAGGACAGACTAACAAAGTAGCAGATGATCACCAAATAATGCTTTTTATTTATTCACAATGAAAGTATAACCAGGCATAGCTCAGTCTCTCCTCTATTTGACACCTGATCATATTTATCAATTCTGGCTTTCAGCTTTTAAAAATTAACATGCTTCTGTCTCTTATGAAACTTTCAAGATGCTTAGAATCTCTTTCTTGGTAGAAAAAAATTACTTTCTTTTAGTTATTTCAAAGCATATTTCTCTAACATTTTTAAGTCTCAAACTTGGTGCCCAAGTTTCATTCTAAAATCTGTTTGATTATCTATGAAAACAGCTCATTTTCCCATCCCACATTATTATACAGAATATTTTTGATTTCCTAAACATTAATACATGTGTTTAGCTATGTGTATGCTCTCTATTTTCATATTGGAGATTCTTAACTTTATTTCAAAGTTCAGTCTGGCTTAGGACTTGTTTACTTATTGCACACTGAAATAAGGGGCAATCTTCAGTGCTTGTATTTCGGTTGGATTACATATTGAGTTAGTTGCATTTCTTTTTCTCTTGTAAAAAAAATGTTTCAATAGAGCAGACTATTCCTTTTCTTGTCCTAAGCTTCACCATTGCCAACGTGTACTTCACATAGTAGCATACAATGCTCCTTTGATTAATAAGTCCATAGACGCATTTGATATTACTATGCCCATGCAATTGTTAGTAAATATTACGACATGTTATTTGGATTATTACATAGTCCATTCTCACTACCGAACATTTGGAGAATATCAAATAGTATGACAAACAACAAAATGAAATAAATTTCCTTCTAACCAGGGGGATAATTGTTGTTAACACTTGAACATATTGCTTTCTACTCCTTTTGACTGTATTTTGAGTATATTGAAATTCAGTCCCAGTCTTGTTTTCCCTCACTCTTGTTCATGCTATATAGAGTCCAATAATCTAATTGTTCCTTGATTTTGAAAATTCTCATACTCGCCTTCCAAAGCACTCATCCAGCCTCTTTTTGTTATACTCTTCTGTGCTCTCCTAGAAAATAACTCAATTTTGTTTCTTTTGTGACTCTCTGTGATCCTCAGGTTTAGATATTTGTTATTTCTCTGTGTTGGTTCTCTCCCAGGCATGTTTATCTCTCATAGCCCTTGTGGACATTAAATTTCAAGTACATGTTTATTAGATATTTTACTCTTTTGATTCTGAATGTGTCCCACTCTATTCCTACTACTTCTTTCTTACCTATTCTTATTCTTTATTTCTAATTTGACATATACTATACTTTGACTATGTGCTTGCAACACAAATGAGCTATGCCATAGATGTACTGTTTTAGTATTTTCTATTTTCTATTCAGATGAGCCAAGAGAACCATGTGTAAGTTATTTCAATTGCCCAAGGACATACTGGTACAATGATTTCATTTTCTTGAAGGGGAAAAATCAATAGCTAGCAGTGTCTTTCCTATAAATTAAACACACATGAATTTTTTTAAATCCAAAGTGTGTATTTGCAATATTAAGATTTCAAAATAAAATGAAGTGTAACCCATCACAGAATGTCTCCACCCTAATGAGATAATGTTTCCATCACCTAGGAATTACAACTAGAAAATTCCCTATAAATCATCTTTATTTCTGTCACCTTGCTTCCAAGCCCACACCTCATTATCGACATATGATACATAGAGGGCAGACTGGTTTGCATATTACTGGTCAGGTATGTTATTTAGGCTAAGTCTTATTATAAAGAAGCTAAAAGGGAAAAAAACCAACCTTTTCAGAAAGAAATGTTATTCTATTCTTCTCTCTCGCCTCAATGTTACCCCTCCCCCTGGTCATCTTGACTTCTGTTTCCCTTGCTAAGTCGTGATTTTACCATTCTCTCCTTGAGGAAGACAGGAACATAAAAGCACTCACTTGTGTAGATAAAAAGCTTGTGTTCCCCAAAGTCATTCTTGCAGTGCATAATAGATCTTGCCACAAACAGGAGAGCAATGCAATCTGTCTACGAAGAACATCTTCCAAATGATGCCTTCTGTGCTTTTGGGGGTATTTTCTTGTATGTTTATTTGAGAAAATGACACAGTAATAAAGCAAAACAAGAGGTACATGAGTTTTTTCTCATCCCATAATATACCAATAGATAAATTGCAAATGAAAATCCCTGAAAGCCATGGGAGAAGATTATACAGTTGTGTGAGAAAAGAAAGGTTCATTCTGACAGTTTATTATTAGATTAAAGGTCTCAAATATTGCACACTCTGTTCTGACAGGGAGTTATTTTAACCCATTAGCAGAAAATAAACTTCTAACAAGTTATATGTTAACTCACGTCATCTGTTCAGTTGATCAGTGATGTTTATTGGATGCCTACAGTATATCATTATGATGATGTTCAATAGTTCCTCTCACAACTGAGTGTCCAGCACAACAGAATGCTCTTGCAGTACTTCCCCCCAAAAAATACAGATACTATTAACAGCCTCAGATTTTGCTAGAAGAATCTTACTAGAATCAGAAACAATCTTCTACTCCCTCTCTCTTAGTTCATAAAATAAAACGTGATGAAAAAGATCACTTTAAGATTTCTGTGCTTGAAGCTGGAGAAATAGCATAGTAGTAGAGCATTTGCTTTGCACATGACCTACCCAGAATGAACCTGGGCTCAATTCCCAGAATCCCATATGGTCACCTGAGCCTGCCAGGAGCAATTTCTGAGCACAGAGCCAGGAGTAACCCTGAGTGCCTCCAATTGTTGCCCAACACTCTCCCCCAAAATTTTTGTGGCTAATTTATCTTTTCTGTCCCTTATTTCTTCCTAGGAGCTAAGAGGTGTTTATATACACCTATCTAAGTTATGCATAAACAAGTTTTATGTCTCTTGTTTTTGACTAATACTTTTCACAGACTTACTTGGTTCAGGACCCCAGTCAACAAAACATTGGTTGTAATGTACCACAAAACATTTTCTACCACCTTTATAAAAAAACAACAAATTACAATTAGCTAATTGATATCTGTGGGGGGGGGGTATTTGAAAATAGGAATGTAATGGGAAGAAATAGATTTTGAGACTGTTATTTCTGTAGTTAGAAATTCATTTCTATATATAACTTCAGAAATTATATATTGCAAAATAAATTTTTACACTGTATTTCTAGACCTAGGTGGAGGGCCTGAAGCAGAGTAGCCATGAAGAATTAATAAACCAAGCCAGTTATATGGAGACAATCATGGTAGCTTCTCATCTCATGTTCTCTTTGGGTCTATCAAACTGAAACCTCCCTTTATTTATCAGTTCAAATTCAACTGGAAGGGAAGAGTTCAGTGAGAGAAATAAGTATCTCTCCAGGTGAATTTTTACAAGTCAAAGGGGCTAATGAAAGAAAGTTGGAAAATGCCTTTGCTTGGGAAAAGACAGGATGTTCCAACTACCTTTATTTTGGGTAAAAAGCAGTGTGTTCCAACAATATCTAACCAATAAAATAATATGTTTTTCATCATAATGGCAAAGGTAGAATGAACGTCATTGCATTTATTGGCTCTCATGTAACAATTTATTTGCTTAGATAGCACATTTCTTTTTTTTTAATGTAATTTTTATTTTAATCATAGTGGCTAACATATCTTTCACAGTAATGTTCCAGGTACATGTAAACGTTGACTCAGGGGAATTCCCATCACCGAGTTGTCCTCCCTCCATCTCCATTTCCCCCCTGCCTCCCCTATCCTCCACCATCTCCCCAGGGTCTTCTAGATTGAGTGATCCCCTCTGTGTCTAGTTTATTACTTAGTGATCTTATAGCTGTTTGGTCTTGGTGCCTCCATTATTTCTCCCTCTAATTGGGAAGCGGGACAGGATAGTTTGAGTTATGTGGTTTTGTTTGGGGAAGAGAAAGGTAATAGGATGGGGGGGAAATTATCTATGCCAACAATGGAGTCCTTCTAGAGGCTCTCATCCTTGGTTTGAGAGACAAAAGGGAAAAAAAAGGTGAATCACCACAACATTTCACAAAGACATATCAAATAAGATATCCAGTGAGCACTGCAGCAATAAAGATATGCACCACATAGTTGCTATGGTCTTGAAATAAAAAACATGACAGAGCACAAAAAAGAAGAAGAGAAAGGAAGACAGAAAAAGTAAATATATGAATAAAAAAGTGAACAACTACTTAAATATCTACACCAAGATAAGGAAGTCGACTAAAACTAGATAAGAGAAGAGAAAGATAAAGTAGTAATAAGCAAAATAAAAAAAAAGGAATGAAAAAAAAAAGATTATTTTGTGCTGCTTGCCTCTCTTTTTTTTGTGTGTTTTTTTTTGGGTCCCACCCAGCAGTGTTCAGGGGGTTACTCCTGGCTCCATATTCAGAAATTGCTCCTGGCATGCCAGGGGACCAAATGGAACGCTGGTATTCAAACCGATAAACTTCTGCGTGAAAGGCAAATGCCTTACGTCCACCATACTATCTCTCCGTCCCTCCCCCCCTTTTCTTTTTCCTTCTGCATTAGCACAGTGAAAATTGGGGTCATTTGAGAAGGGAATCCCTTTTGCCTAGGAGATACAGGGTTTCTCCCTCCTTAGAATATATTGTCAAGGGGTTATCTATAGACTCCTTTCAAGTTCATTTACTCTCTCCTTGGTTTTTACATTTTCTCTAGTCTGACCTAACATTAAATATGTATTTATATAAATTTTTAAAGGCTTGAGATCTATTTCAAGGGCTCAAACTCAAATAGAGAAGGAAGGTAGATATAAAACTACCAAGTATGCTTGCCCAATGCAATATATAGAAGGAGTATTACTTGCATCCAAGTTGAAAAAAGAACCAGAAGATACTGATATTCCTGCTGTATTAAATAATATGGAAGTTTGTGCTCCTTATGTAGTCAATGCTTGACTCCCAGAATAATGATACATATGACTAACAGTGAAGCTAAATTATTATTTGTTTGTTTATTACATGTTAACTGTTAATCAGGATGACTTAGGGATCAACACTCTATATGTGAATCCTGACCTGACCCACTTGACACCTGGATGGAATTAAGCAATCCATAGATAACAATAATAGTTGATTTTGCTAAGAATCAGATTTAAAAAAGGACATTTAATATACTAATATACTAGTACTATAACATGTATATATAGACAGTACTCTCTAAATAGCTTTGAAAATGACAATGAGTATCAAACTAATTAAACACAACTTAAATACTATACAGATGGGCAAGACTGGTAAAGGGAAGATTTTAATAGGAAACAATGACATGAAAAAAAATTTCATGACAATCTTGTTCATCATAGCCCTAGAGCATATATACATTTTTCCTATAAACTAAAGATTCTGTGCAACCCTCTGAGCATTTGTTGAACTTATGTTTTAACAGAGAACAAGAGAAAAAGTATTCAGCCCTTTCAAATTGAAAAGAAGTAACCTAAAGCCCATATACTGGGAGTGGCCTGCCCCAGCATTTTAAGTAGGCCATCTGCTTCTTAAAGACCATGTCCTACTTCTTAATACAAGCCTCAGGCAGAAGGTGAGCATTTGAGTTTCATTATCATTTCATTATTCATTACCAATGGATAATCCATGTTTTTGTTTTGTCTTATTCTCCTAATTTTTTTCTTCTTCTGAACTGCCTGTTAACTTTCAATTGGATTAAGATCATTTCTTTTTTTAATAATATCTTTATTTAAGCACCATAAATATAAATATGATTGTAGTTGGGTTTCAGTCATAAAAAGAACACACCCTTCACCAGTGCAACATTCCGACCACCAATGCCCTCATCTCCCTCCTCCTCCACCCCCTGCCTGTATTCAAGTATTCTATTTCTCTCACTCATTAAACACTGACATGATAGTTGTTAGTGTAGTTATTTATCTAACTCACTCACCACTCTTTGTAATGAGCTTCATATTGTGAGCTGGTCCTTGCAGCCCTCATCTCTATTATATCTGGGCATTATTACAATAATGTCTTTTATTTTTCGTAAAACCCACAGATGAGTGAAACTATTTTGTTTCTATGCAGTTAACTAGAGTCATCTATATGAGCCAAAGATAAAACTTGTGATGTATAAAGGTATTGAAATTCTTTGCTCATTATGCATAATTTTATTGTCTAAAGCAGTTTCAAAGATTCTTATACAAAAATATCTTGGCTTCTGGATGTCTGACTTCTCATAAAGTCACAAGGAAAGTATTCTAAATGCAATGTGCATTGTTTTTCTTAAGATCTCTAACAAATGCTTTGTAAATAACTTCAATTAATAGAAATAAACCAATGCAGTTGACTTTGCCTTTTTCAGTATTGATTTTTCCCACTCTCAACCTGGAGATCAATTCTTGAGCACATTCACTTAACTAACTATGTGAAAGGAAATAAATAGCATTTAGGGTCAAAATGTGACCAAACTCTTGATCTCTCACTTACAGATATGCTTTTTACACTTCTTGATCCTTTCATAGTCCTAGTTTTGAGAACCATTTCATGTGATCTTTGTCCATAATAGTCTGTGAACTAGGTCTATCTGTAAAGTAAAAAGACATGTTCTCCCATTTACAGGAAGTTTCAGGCATTTCTCTTTAAGTAAGTACTGTTGGCCTCAAAATGTATCCATGACATACTACATTTAGCAAAGGCTTTTTTTTTTTTTGTGGTAATTGATATGAATTGGAAGAATTTGGTTTGACCTGTATTTCAGTTGATATAAAAATGCACCTGGATTTTTTATTTATATGTTCCTAATGGAGAACTATCCAACTATCTAACATATAACCTCTCTCAGAGTCTACACTTAAGTAGAACCAGTATTGATTTGATAAGATGTTTTACTAGTTCAATTTCGCTCAATATCAATATTTTGGGCCTCTTACTTATGAATGCATTTCACATACCTTAGAATTTGTCTTGGTGTTCTTTTTTTCTCTATAGCAATAATATTGTGAGTAGATTAAAAAGATGAAACAGGTCAAAAAAAGAAAGGTCTGTAAGTGACAGTAACAGGAGTATAAATTAGAATTTGATAAGTTTATTAATTTTTATGGGAAAGTAAATGCTTATGTCTTAACACATTTAATCAAAATTATCTAATGTTACCCTTTGGTGCTTCAGACTGAGTGATGGAAATTCCCTGTCATGAGTAAGCATAATAGTCATTAATTTTAATGAGAAAAATGTGTGTATGCTATGGAGCTTATAGAAGTGAGCAGGGTAAAATTTTTCACTGACATGCTCTGGACAATAAAAGCATAGTATTTCTAGTTAAAAGTGGGCTAACCAGGAAGTACTAGGATACCAGAATTATATCGGCAGTGGTTACTAAGGAATTAATAAATCAAGTAGATTCCTAATTTACAAAGAAGTAACATCATTCCTATGTGGCAGTTCAACTTCTGTACAGTCCGTTTCCAATGTGCTATTATTGCTCTCAAAAAAAGAAAAATTCCACATCATGTTATAATTATTTTTGGGGGGCCACCATGTTATAATTTTTAATAATGTAGCACAAAATCATTTTCTTCTCATAAATGTTCCAATAAAGAAAGGCATACAGTGAGGTCTTTGACTTTTGGGTTTCTCCCTACACATTGGCACATTATAGTTCTTGTCTACACTAAAACTATTTGATTCCTGGGCCAGAGAATTGGCGCAAGTGGTAGAGCATTTGCATTGCACACGTTAACCTAGGATGAACCGCAGTTCAACCCCAGCATTCCATATGGTCCCCCAAGCCAGGAACGATTTCTGAGCATTATATATAGCCAGGAGTAACATTGAGCATCACTAGGTATGACCCCCCACAAAAAAAAAATAAAAACACTGAATGAAACTCTTTGGTTCCAAAAATCTGTGGTAGAACCTGTAAGAAATTTTTCTCAAGTACATCAGAGTATTTGGATGCAAGTTTCTAAGAGATGTTACTATGAGCAACACTTCCATTGTACCAGATAAATATTTAAAATACAAACCTGATCTATATTTTTTTCTAACCCACCTCTATGTTCCCTCCAGAATCCTCCATCATAAGAATTAGAAGATAAATTTTTATTTCCAAGGCTATAAAAAAGTCTGTAGTACATCTATGGTTTGCCTGGACTTCACATTAATAAACATTTTAAATTTGTTGCTGACATATGAAAATTAAATTTTTACAGAAAAGTATACCATGAAAATTTTTGAAATACTTTATTTTTATATTTAAAAGGTGTCCTATGATTCATGCACTCATGACTCAATTCATTAAAGAATCATGATTTATAAGTTACAAAATTACTCATAATTGAGTTGTAGCAAAATAATATTCAAACATGTATCCCACGATAATTGTCAACCATCTCTACATGTTTTCCTGGTTAAACTCCCTTACACAGTCCCAGCCCGCCATTTGATGGGCACCTTTTAAAGTTCTGTTATTAAAATTTGGATCTCATTATTTTAGTATTATTGACAAAGTGTTTTGTAAATTTTTGTTTTATAATTAACACTGAAATTCCCTTTTGACTTCCTATCTCTTCAATCTATCTCTTTCACTCTATTCATTTCCTTTTCCCTATATTATGGG
>PVKC010014325.1:0-22258 GCA_004027635.1 Crocidura indochinensis | reverse complement strand
CACACACACACACACACACACACACATTATGTTCAAGGATTCTACTTTCCCTCTGGTTTGTCCTAGGGCCTCTCTGGTAGAGGGAGGTGTCATCCACTTGGGGAAATACGAAACTTTATGCAATACCCAAGATTAATGAGCTATTGATACAGCAAGTTTTTATCTGTACAATATATTTTTAAACTCTCTGACTGTAGCAGGTGTGGGGAATGTAAAGGGGTGATCGTGACAACTGACAGACTAATTAAGGGGGTCCTAGAGCCTCCAGTTAAGGGATACCGGGAGCAGGCTTGGGTGTTGGCAGGCAGTGTAGACAGAGACAAATGAATAGACCGGATAGACTTGAAATCTGGAAGGCACCAACGCTGATCCTCAGCTTTGAGCTTAGGCAACTGAGGATGTGGGGGTTGGAGGTTCCTTTAGGGAGAAAGGCATAGATGTGGGAGGGAAAAGCTGCAAACCCAGTACCCTTGCCCTGAATTAGCCCCTGAGCCCGTGTCAACCCTGCAGCCACATTCTAGAGAAAGCCTAGTATGCAGATGCCAAGGTTAGACTGCACCCGCAGCCCCATGCCAAGAACCACAAAAGCCTCATTTTATTTAAAACACAGAACTTGGCAGAATTCCCTACCTAGACAGAGACAAGCCCATTACTTCATCTTGTGAACTGCGTTACAGCCTCTGTTTTCGTGTATCTATTAGCAAGGCCTCTCAGCCGAAAGCCCAGCCAACCCATCAATCATTCCTCCCAGAGGCCCACGGGCCAGGCTTAGAGATAGGGATCCCAGGAGGCAGCCCGAGACATTTGCACGCGGGACAAAACCCCAAAGACTTCCCTGTTTGTGAACAGGGGGCCTCGTTGTTTTATATTTTTAATTAAAAGCAGATTTTTATCAATTCCCCCACCCCAAAATCTACTGGGGGAACTATAATTTTGCTTCCAATCTTCCTATTTAATACTCCCTTAATGCCCATAAAAAGCTTTGGCGTTTCAGTTCATGATTTGAATCCTTACAGATAATTAGCTGCTGGAATGACTTGGAGAGAGAGAGGCAGGTAGATATTTTCACAACTTGGTTGGGAGTGGGTGGGTGAGTTCTAGGAGAAGCATCCCCAGGCGGTCTTGGCATGTCTCCATCCCTGAAACATAAACACGCGATTCATTTACAGGCACCTTCATTTAGGCACCGTCACTGCTGTCAGAAAAGTGCTTTCTTCCTGTTTCTGAGGTGCGACTATCATTCAGTTCAGCCGTCCTGGTTTCCCCACTATTATTCCCTGCCCCTGGGCCACACCTCACCTTGCCACTCTGATCCCCTGAGACATGGACAGACCTTTCTTGTCTCTTCGGCCTTCTCTTCTTCCTGTTCTCTGCTTGTCACACTCCTTAGGCCTTCCTCACCCTCCTTCTCACTTTTGCTCTTCTCATCAATAACTCTGGGCCTCTGCTGATGATAGGCCCATAAGAATAGATACACTCACCTTAAGGATTTGGTAGGTCCACTTGGGGTTTTCATTGTTGTTATTTGTTTTGGTGGAGGGCCACATCTGCAGTGCTCAGGGATTACTCCTTGTTCTGTGATCAAGAATCACTCATGGCAAAGCTTGGGACCATATCGTGCGGGGGATCCAACCCAGGTCAGCAACATGCAAGGCAAGCATCCTAGCTCTGGCCCTATTAGTGGGCATATTTGAAATAAAAGTTTTATACTAGCACAACAAAGCATGTTGTGTCAGTGAGTGTGCAAGTGAGCACATAGTTGAAAACCTGTAACTGAGAGGTAAATATTTTTTGTTTGGCAATGCTCAGGGGTTACTCCTAACTCTGTGCTAAGAAATCACTCCTGGCAGACTCAGGGGACCATGCTGAGGATCCAACCTCAGTCCATTCAGGGTCAGCCATGTGCAAGGCAAATGCCCAACTCCAACCCCTGAAAGGTGCATCTTTACTCAAATCACATTCAATTTTGGAATTGCCCTCATCTGAGCTTGGGCCATCTAATTCCTTTCTTTTACTTTTCTTACACTCTGCCTCTCTCTTTTTCTTTGTCAGATTCAGTGGTGCTTAGGAGATACTCCTGGTCCTATTTTCAGGGATCACTCCTGGTAGTGCTCAGGAAACCATACATGGTCTAGGGATTGAATTAGTATTCGGTACCTAGAAGGCAAGTACCTTAACAACTGTGCTACCTTAGGCCCATTCTCTCTCTTTTTAAAAATGTTCTTTACTTTATCGAAAAACAAATTTACTCAAGCACATTTCCTCCTTGTTTTCTACCCATTTAGGTCTATAGTCAGACAGGCAGATAGATAGATAGATAGATAGATAGATAGATAGATAGATAGATAGATAGATAGATAGATAGATAGATAGATAGATAGATAGATAGAGATGGATAGATAGATAGATAGATAGATAGATAGATAGATAGATAGATAGATAGATAGATAGATAGATAGATAGATAGATAATGATAGAGATAGAATGAGAAGGAGAAGTTGATACACAAATGGATGGATGGATAGATGGGGGTAGAGAACTACATAAGCCAACAACAACAAAAAATAACCCTAAATCGTTATTCTGCCTTTTTGCCATTTTCTAATGAAGACCAGTCATTTTTTCCTTCTACTTTTATGATCTTTGGCTAAATTGAATAGTAACTCAATTAAAGTTCCAGAAGGTAAATGTCAAAAGCTAGAGAAGTAACTAATAGGACTGAGTACACAACTGTGACTCATGATATGCATTATTTAAAAATTATGATTTTTTTTTGCAACTAGCCAGGTTTTCAAGAGTGAGAGGGTATCAGAAATCATTCAGTTAACTGAAGTGCAAAGTCCCGGGGACAGTGGTTTTCTGTCTTACCACACATCTGAGTAACCCAGAGGACTTCTTAAAAACATAGAATGTTAAACCCCAAGAGTTCTAATTCACTAGTAGAAAGTCCCAGAAGTTTGGGCAGAGCCAGAGTTCATATATCCAACAAGTTTCTGTTGCCGAGGAACTTCCCTTGGAGAACCTGTGCTGAAGAGTCATGCTCCTAGGTTAATTTGTTCTTGTCTCTTTTCATCAAATCACATTCTCTAGCATGTTTTTAAATGATTGAAACAAAATTGTGACTATTCAAGACCAGGGAAGACTTCAGAAGATGATGGAGCTTGAAATCAATCTCTTAACTCTTAACCCATGTTTTCTGACATTTGAATTCTCATTTCTGCCTCCCAGGCTCCTCTATATCCTCCTACTTCTGCTTCATGAGAAAAAAAGACCTGGCCCTGCTGCTTGTCATTTGAAATCCAGGACTATATCTGGGATCCTAGATGAGCATATATTCATGTATCTATTCATAAAAATACATTTGTACTAATACAAAATATAACTGTGTGTCTGTAGCAGATGACCTTGTGAAAGAATAGCTTGACTATATAACAGCAATTGGGTTGGACAGGGTGCAGAGCAAGCCAATTCTGGTTTGAGGACCAGCCCTACCAAGTACCCCAATTGTGTTACACAGAAATGAAAGCCTAGAGGAGGAAATCTCTGAAATATTGATTCTCTTCCTCTAAAAAACTACTTCCCCAGTTCTGGGTGGCTTGCATAGTTTCTCCAGGTGTATCTACCTCCTAAATTGAAGACACTTGAACTCCCTAAGCCTGTTGTCACTACATCAATTCTAAGAGCTCTTCAGTGGACAAAAAGTCCTTAAAAATACCTAGATTGAAAGATATGTAATTCACTTTGGTCAAAATAAAATTAATTAAAAATACTTAGATTGATCTGCTTTCTATTGCATCTCTCTCTGTTTCTCTCTCTGTATCTATCTTTCATTTCTCTGTTTGTTTTTATTTTTTTACTGCACCCCTAGATGTATCCTCTAAGCATCTAGCGTGGCACTTTGAGCTTTAATCAAGAAACAGCTTGAACCCATGAGACCATCTTCAAATTTATTCTTCTGATCCAGTACATCTTTTGCAAGGTCTAGAATGAATGAAATAAGAACACGAGACCTCTCATTTAAAGATTATTAGGATTTTAGAAGATATGTGAGAGCCCCTTCTATGTGATAGCTCTAGATGAAGGCACGGGTTACATGTAACCAGTGTTTCTAGACCCTGTTTACTGGCTAAACTCTCTTCTAAGGAGCTTCTGTCTTTACATGATTTTTGTTTGTTTGTTTTTTGGACCACACCTGGAAATACACCTGGCTCTGCACTTATGCTCTGCCCTCCTGGCAAACTCAGAGAACCATATGGTGGGTGTGCCAGGGATCAAACCTGGATCAGCCACATGTAAGGCAAGTGCCCTACCCACTTACTATCACTCGAGCTCCTTCACCTGACATATGCGCTGGGAATTAGGAAGTAACCCTTAGTCCCAATTCTCTTCCAGAAGCTCTAATACAAACCATCTTTTCCTTCCTTTCCCATTCTCCTCCTGCTCCCAAATTTGACTTCATACTGCAGGCAGCTAGTGGAAACCATTCAGAAATCACTCACCAGCTCCCAGCCCAACCTCAATCCAAAGTCCTGGCAGTGACTCTGTGTTCTCCCAAGAGAATTCCCAGCATTTAGAAGTCAACATGAGCTGAGAGTCTCACATAGGCGCCAGTGAAAATGGGCATCTGCTCTAGGATGTAAGGAGACAGTGCAGGCTTAGAAGCCCTGTCCTGGTTCTGAAAGTGGGTCATTTAGTTATTGGCAGGAATGCTTAGAGGCCTCAAGGGCAAAATAAGTCAAACACAAAATGACTATTAACGTCCCGAAGTTACAAACCAGCTGGGGAAATTAGGAAAACTAATAGAAAAGTAGATCTTGCAGCCCTGCAAGTGAAGTGACAAGAGAAGTCTGGGAAACAGGGAAACCATATCCCCCCAATAAAGAGTCTTCCTAGCTGGGTTGAAATTTAGTTTCTGTTGGGAATGGTGCTGTAAGAAAATTAAAGAGGGTAGAATTTGGGAGTATTAATTAGAAAAGTAAAAAGCTCTAAAATCCAAAAAGAAGCATTGCTGAGTCCATACCCCACCCCAGGCAGCACAGTAAGTATTCTCTCTCTCTTATATATATGTATATATATATATATATATATATATATGTATAGTATCTTTTTAAACTGACAATTTTGATAGACACATAGAGAAACCAAGGAAACAGTATAAGGATTTGGGCACTTGTCTTGCAAGCACTAGTTCTATTCTTAAAATCACATGGCCTCTATCATCTCAGTGAGTAGAGAACTGGAGGTCCACTAAGCACTGCTGAGTGTGGCTTTAGCTGCTTCCAGGGTGACCCTGGTGGTCCCTGGCACCAAACGCAAAGCAGCACCATAACCTCGACCCTAGCATTGACTCATCAAATTATAGTTGACCAAACTGGGCACTGCTTGGAAGCATTCCCAACTAGAAAAAGAAAATATTATAGAAAACCCTCTGAACAAATACTTTGGCCAGCAAGGGTCAACTTCTTCTTCCGCCCAGTACATTGGGGATTGAGGACATTCTCCCCAACTCTTGGCATGTAAAGAAGGGATCTGAGGCTGATAACCAGAGATTGGCTATTCCCTTCCAATAATGTTTATATAGGACCAAAAGAGGAACTGGAATATCTGAAGGGTAACATGACATAGCATAGGGTAGGTGAGGCACTTGGGAGAAGCTCAGCATGAATAATGGGGTTTAGGAGTGCCCCTAAAGCAAGGCAGCCAGGTGGTTGCAGTTTGGTTGGGAAACAGTGTCACTGATGGCATCCAAAAACTCATGAAGTATACCCAGTTCCATCTGTTAACAATTCAGCACCAATCTTGTTCCAACTCCGCCCCCATCCATGTCCCATTCCCCCCAAAATGATTATCTGGGAGCAAATCCCAGATTTCAAATTCGGGGTAATTTTAAATTAGCACACAATACTATGAACATAAAAATAATCAAAAGCACCATTTGTAGCACTATTTCCTTATGTGTTTGCCTGAACCTCTTTTCTCCATTTTTAACTATATTGGGGAGGGTCTGTCCTGTGGTGCTCTGGGGAACTAACTGTGCAATGCTGGAGATAGAACCAGGAACCTGAGCATGCCTGGCATGGACTTCAGCCTTTTGAGCTGCCTCTCCCAGACTTTATTCCTGGTTTTGTAGTCATAGATGACCCCTCTGATGGCACTCAGTGCTGGGGAGATTATATAGGATGTCCCCGATTTGAACTGAAGTGGGCCATATGCAAGGCAAACTCTTTAACTTCTGTACTATCTCTCTTGCCTCTTGATACAGTTTAAACATCATCTCTGGTGGTAAGACCTGTGTGACACAATTGATTGATGTATCTATGAAAGGCTTTTTCATTTTTACTAAATAACTTTACTAGTGAAGAAATGAGACCCAGTAACCTATAGGGATTCCTACCCCTGAGTTTTGCTACTTGAGTCTACATAGTGTAGTTTAACATGTGCTTCTGTCCCTGTGCTTCCTGGAACTCAATTGTTAGAAATGGAAAATTCAAGCTTGAATTATTTGAGATACTAGTGCAAAGATATATCATACACTTTAAAGGAAGTTAATGCCTCACTGCCTCTTTTGGCAATGTCAATCATTAATACTAATTATTAATTGTTATTAATTATTAATATTCTTATTATTTAATGATCTATTCAATTATTTGGGCTTTCAGAAACCATGATATTTTAATTTCCACTTTTGTTTATAAGAGTATCTCTACCAAGAGAATCTTGCTTTTATTAACTGCATTGTCTAAGATACAGTTGAACTAGGGAAAGAAACTTAAATGCTTAAAATAAGGACCCTCTCATTGTCAAAATAGATTAAAGGTTGTAGCTGTTATTTTAGAATGTCATTAAGACTTGGATATAAACATACAAATATGCTTGATGTACTTCAGTACATTGGCATTATTATTATTCTGCTCAATTTATCCTACTTCGGCCAGTTAGAAGCCTATTTGTTTCTCTCCTGAGTGCCCTTGAAAGATGGTCCTTGTCATCTTTGATAGAGTCCTTAAGTTCCCCTGTAACAAGATGCTCTAGGTCACATGTGGTTTTCTGTCATCATTTAAACTAAAATCTTCCACTTTTCTGAAAGCTGCCAGTTTGGCTTCATGCAATAATGTATAGAAGTCAATCCAACGCTACAGTGATGGAGATTATTTCAAGCAGGTGGCGCTGAAAAATGTTTTCAATTGTTTAAAAGACTAATATTTTAATTTATACTTTCATTGAAAATTATAGATTGAACCAGATAGATCGTATATGCAGATACATTTCAGACTATACTTCTGCCATGAAAAAAATATCAGTTCATGGGCCAGAGTGATAATACAGGGAAAAGAAACTTGCCTCATACAAAGGTTAAACCCACTCAGGTTCTATCCCTGGTACCAAATATAGTTCTGAGATCATTGCTAGGAGTGATTTCTGAGTTCAGATTCAGAAGTAATCTTGAGGAAAGCCAAGTTATCCCCCAACAGCACAATATACACAGATATCTAGAATTATTTATTTGTCTCGTCACTTACAGTCTCTAAATGACAAAATACAATATCTCCTTCTTTCTTCATTAAGTATAGCCTGACACACACTGTTTTTGCATCTAACTCCTGGAGCTTGCACTGTCAAGCAATGTAGCAACCCCCCTGCGTCTTACAGTCCCCAGGATTCTATCAAGAGGAGGTGCAGAGCTGTTTCTGAGTGATTTCCAGATTGCAGCTATTGCAGAGAGAGCTGCTAGAGAGCTAAATGTGCAAGACTTTGCACCATTTCAGGCCCTCCCACAGCTGGGAGGGTTGAAAACCTCTGGCTTAGAAAGAAAAGTGGGTGACAAAGACAGCCAAGGTTAAATCCCAGTTCTGCCCTGCTCTGAAAATATCTAGATAAAACTTACCTCACACGTTTGTGGAGGGGATCAAATGAGCTAATCTGTATATGGTGCTCAAAGAAATCTTTGCACACTCTGAAAAGTGTGTTTTGTTGCTGGTTTTGTTGTTCTGGCCTTTGGGAATCCTGACATCTCTGATTTTGCCATCCCAATTGGACTCCTTGGCTATCCTTTAGCCCTCAGGATGTTGACACAACCGAATTAGATGATCACTGTGGAATTTCTTGAAATAGCTACTAATCTCTAGAAACACAGAAAAGGATATTGCTTTCGTCACCCTGATTAGAGACTGGCCCTTCTGGAGAATTAAGCAGACTCAAACAGGAGGTTCTCATCTCTGAAGCTAAGGCAGTGAGGCAACTTGTCAATTCCCTCGATCCACTAATTTAATTGATTTTTTATTTTCTACTAAATTGACAGACTGAGTAAATCGACCACATTGACTGGCTATTATGATATCATTTAGACCCACCTTGAGTGGAGCTAATGATGAAGAGGAAAATAATTGCTATTGACATTGCTGTCAGGATCAAGTCACCTCAGATGCATCAACAGTTCGACATTGAAAACGAGAACCCTCATCATGTCAACCAACTTCTTGTTCCACCAACTGAGGTTCCCAGAACAGACCCTGCCCAATCCATTTCACTGCATTATAAGGTTGACCAAAATAGAGAATGGAACTGGGAGCACTTTGGAAAGAATCTATCCATTTGTAAATGAACATGGATCAGTACAATTCTGTGGGTCAATCCTAAGTGAATGGAAGAGCTAATAGACATAAGAAGATGAACATATTTTACATGTGGGGTGTGAATTATGGCCCCCAGAGACATTCTGGTCCTCATTCTTGAGATTATGAATGCTATTATGTGACATGGCAAAAGTAACTTGATGTTTAAATGAAGGTTCTTCATAGGGACATTATACTGGATTATCTGAGTGGATCCAATATATACCTCTCAAAGAGGTCAACTAGGGTGGGGTCAGAGAGATAGTACAGCAGGTAAAAAAAGTTTGCATAACTTTTTACTGATCCAGATTCAATAACTGATCCAGATTCAATACTCCGCATCTCATATGGCTCCCTTTGCACCACTATGAGTGATCCCTGAGCACAATCAAGTGTGGCCCAAACTCTGCCTATCCCCCCCTCCAAAAGAAGTAAACAAGAAGAAATTTACTGAGAAAATGAAGATGCAAGCAAAAGATTACAGAGATCAGAGAAAGAGCCATTAAAGTTATACAAAACTAACCAGAAACCAGAAAAGCCAAAGAAACAATCTCTAGAGCACTAAAAGAACCTAGTCTCCTGACACATTGACTTGAACTCGGTGAAACTGATTTCAGACTCTGACCTTCCAGAACAGAAAGAAGATGTAAACATATGTTGCTTCTGACCAGCAGATATGTTGTATTTTTAGAGCAGCCATAGGATACAAACACACCCAACCACCCAACCACCCCCATTCCAGATCCAGAAGTCATCCTCCATAGAGCTATTTCTGGGCAGGAGAGGAAGCTGAGCAGATAGAGGACCTTCCCTGTCTCTTCTTCAAAGCATTTCTGTTTTAAATGTGGCTTTTACATAAGATCTCATGGGGTGGGATAAAAGTGATTTCCTAAAACAGGGGAAAAAAGGACCTGAAAGAGTGTTCATTTGTATGTCTAATTCATGAAATACCCAGGCTTATGTGCCAAATACAGGGTGATTACAGTGTGGTGACAATAGCCATCTTGCTCTGATGCCTCCCTTTCTCAAATCATAACTCAGCAAAATGGGGTGCCAGCTCTTAGTTTTAGAACCAGGTCTTTGTAATCCTCAACTTGAGGAAATAGAAAACATTATCCATAGCTCTCAATTTTTTTTGTTGTTGTTGTTGTTTTGTTTTTGGGCCACACCCGGTGACGCTCAGGGGTTACTCCTGGCTATTCACTCAGAAGTCGCTCCTGGCAGGCACGGGGGACCATATGGGGAACCGGGGGATCGAACCGTGGTCCGTCCTAGGTTAGCACAAGGCAAGGCAGACACCTTGCCTCCAGCGCCACCACCCATCCCCCAAGCTCTCAATTTTTAAACACTCTATTTAATATTGGGTTATGATACATATGATAGGTTTGATGTAAACTCAAATGAGCATATAGAGCAGGGGTCTCAAACTCAATTTACCTGGGGACTGCAGGAGGCACAGTCGGGGTGATCCTGAGTGCAAAGTCAGTAGTAAGCCTTGAACATTGGGGGGTATGACCCAAACAACTAAAACAAAGCAAAACAAAATAGATTCCTCTAGGGCAGGGCCACAAAATGTTATACGGAGGGCTGCAAATGGCCCACGGGCTGCAAGTTTGAGACCCCTGATATAGAGAGTATATATATATAAACCTTAGCTTGGTCCCCTATCAAGTAAAGCACAGAGGATGTTAAACCATTATTACTATGTTCCCAGCATCACAAAGGTGGCCAGAAACAGCAATCCATTAAAGAGATAATAAAATATAAACAATAACCATCCAAAATGAGAGGAGCTATGATAAAAATGTAAACGAAGGCCTGTGTGGTCCCAGCATACTGTCCTAAAATTTTGTGTATTGTGGCTGGAGAGAGAGTACAGCAGCTAAGCACCTGCCTTGCATGTGTTCAACCTGGGTTTGACCTCCAGAATATAGATGGCCCCTGAGACCTGCCTGGAGGGATTGCTGAGCACAGAGCCAGAAATAATCCCTGAGCACAGCTGGATGCGACAAAATTAAATGTCTAGAGTCAGAGAGATAGAACAGGGGGGTAAACCATATAAGCAACTAACCCCAGTTCACATATCCCCAGCAACACATATGGTCCCCTGACCACTACTGGGGGTCACTCCTGAAGTTGGACAAAAGAATAGCCTCGTGAACCTCTGGGTGCACCACTAAAGAAAATAATAGTGTGTCTAGGAGAGCTAGCAAGATACTCAACAGTCTAAGCACATGCTTCACATACAAGAAACCTAGGTTCCACCCCCAGCTCTACATAGTCCCCTGAACACTGCCAGGACTGACTCTGAAGTACAAGGGGGTATAACCCTTCTCCCCAAAACAAAATAGGTATGCATAACAAAAACCTACTAGACCTCTTCCACCATTCCAACTTTTCTCAAGCAGATTATTTCAGTTGCCGCCTCTCACTTCAGCAGTCAGGGATCCTGCCAGAATTGAAGTCAACTCCTGTCACAGCCCTTCCTAGTACTTTCCAGCTGTTCCCTTTCTCTCTCCAAATAAAGCCAGAACCACTTACTTTAGCTATTGACAAGCTGTATATATCAAGTTCACTGGGCTCTGGGTAGGTAGCCGGATATTAGGGCCAGTGTAATCCTGAGTGTGAGTGTTTATGTGGGTGTGGGTCCGTTTTGCAGAGACAAGTAGTTGGACTGGTAGCCTGAGAAAGATGGAAAGGGACCTCGGGTGATGAGTTTTTCAGACCTGACTGATTGGAACTGGATCTTCAGTCCTCTTCTCCCTTAAGACCCCAGCTAAAATTGCCGCCCTTCCTGGTACACAAGCCTGAATCTCTGGACAGCCGTTCCTGGAACTAGCTCTAGACTATGGGATTTCTTGGCAGGCACCATAACACAGATGCTAATTTCTTACCCAGTCGTGAATCACTTCACCTGTGGTCCACTTCAGACTCTGTGAGCCATGGTGGACCTTGAATCACTACTGTCCAGTGGAGTTCCAGGGCTACACCAGCCATTTCATGCATTTGCATGCCTGTGTTTCATGGAGACATTGGTTCTCTTGTGCTTGATTTTATTTCATGTTCCAAAGTTGATCATCTCATCCAAGCAGAAAAAATCTACTACTAATGTTGCATTTACACCATAACAGAGTCTCTAATCTCTCAGGCCAGGCTGTGTCCCTGAGAGATTAGCGAAGCTGAGATGTCATGCAGTGAGGCTTGACTAGGATAATCATGTCCTATTGGTTCAACATGCCCACAGACAGCACTTGACATGCTACCAACCCCCAACGCTAGTGTCCTCCCTCTGCAGCTCTTTAATCTCAACACTGCTTTATCTCCTTCTATTCCTCATCCCCTCCATATTCCCTTTCTTCCCTCTCCCCTCTTCCAGTCACATTGATCTTGCTTTTTTCTTCCCTCAACCATAAAGACTCATGACAAGAATATATCCTGAGAACTGTGTCATTCAGTGATTTAGTTATTATGTAAATGCAACTTTAAGATTTGCTGCATGTACTGTGAACTACAATGCAGAGATTTCTTTTTTGAAGTGCCTCTCAAGCCAGATGAATAGAACCATGGGTAGGGTGTATTCCTTTCACATGGTTGACCCTTGTTCAATTCCTGGCACCCTATATGGTCCCCATAGTATCACCTAGAGTAATTTCTGAGTACAGAACTAGAAGTAAGCACTTAAAACATCTCAATGTGAACCACCCCTTCCAAAAATAAACACCTCTTATGGAATAAGATGGGTAGATGGGTGCAAGCAGAGGGCAGGTGGCATTGGTAGAGGAAAGTGGACACTAGTGATAATAAGATTTATATCTTTGCTATTACTCTATGACTAAATAAAATATTTAAATATATTAAAAGATAAAAGTATACTTTCTGTATGCAGGGGCAATGATGAACAAAAGAGCAAGAAATAAAATTAAGTTCAAGAACACAATTTCCCTCTGGCCTGTGCCTATGCTCTTCTCTTTAGTATCTATGGGGGTCTACATCCAAATTTTTCCTATATCCAAATGCTATACAAATAGGAATCTACCCCAACTATATTTCTATGAAATAACATATATATATGTATACATTCCTACACCATATCCAGTCTTTTCTGCCCTTATATTTTTTTCTTTTTCATTTTCTCTATAGCTTTAGAGAGCTAGACCTTTTTTGTCTTCTTCAGTGTTGTATTCCTAACCCCTAAGCAGGTGCCTGCCAGTATCTTAAGGTTCTATTTGTTGATTGATTAACACATTTAAGTTTTAAGTTTTATGCTGGAAGAAAAGAAATATATTATGGCAACTGACAACAAAACTAGAAAATCAGCTCAGAAGACTGGAGTTTTGCTGAGTATTCTTAAAGAATTAGGCAGAAGAGAATTCAAGGTTTTGACCTCCAACGGGGACCTGGAGGACAGACACTCCATACTGCTGATTAAGGGCTGATCTTTATGCTTTAACAGCCAGCAGAGAAGAGAGCATGTTTGACATTCCTGTCTATAAATTAAGGAGCCCAAGCAGATATAAGCTGGAGAAGAGTGGAGAAAGCAGCCCCATACAGAGCCAAGATTTTCCTCAGAAAACAATTGGATCAGCTCCAACACTGAGATAAATTGGAGACTGAGGCCCTAAAGTTCAATGCCAATGAGAATAGCTGCAATATTTTTAGTTGAAAAGAGCCCACCAGACCCATAAAATCTCAATGAAGAAATCAAACATGGAAGGTCTAGTTTTAAGCAATGTGACATGCTGGTAAAACCTCCAAAAGTATCAGAGAGTGAAATATTGCCTCTAGTAAGTAAATGAAGTGTGCTATTTGTTGCTGTGCATGGCTGTTAAAAGAAAGAAGTTGAAATGGCCAAAGTTGTTGTGTGCATTATGGTCAGGAAAAAAGTCAAGTGACTGGGAATCAGATGAGGGCTTGCTTGCCAATTGGCTATAAAATGTGGATAATGACTGCCTACTCTATTCCATAGGGTAACCACAGTCAATGAGGAAAAGTTTGCAAAAGTGACTTAAAGTGTCATCAATCCCAGTGAGTGTGAAATAATCATCTACATGGTATTCTAAATGAGCTCTTTCAGTGATGAACAGAGGTGGACCAGGCTCCTAAAGTGGAAGAACAAGCCAAAGTAATACTGCCCTGGAAACATAGTTTGCATCCTGAGCCCTGAAAGAGTTTCTTTCCTTACTGTCTCTTCAGTCCATCTCGGACCTGTTATGGCTGACTCCATGATATCTGGCTGGAAAGAGTCACCAATAATTTAATTCTTCGATAACTATAATCACCTGTTACTGATTATAAATGTTTTCCATGGCTGAAATGATCCAAATGGTTCTGAGTTATTCATCATAGAACTATTACAACAAATACATAAAGGGAGGGCTAAATTATGGAAACTGTGTCAGGAGAGACAGCATTCAGAACTTCCTTGAAAAATTACTGAGCTTTGAACATCAAGAACACTCAAGTCAGCAAGTAGAAGTCAGATTCTGAAATAAAAACATCATGTCATCTTCACATTTTTCCAATGTAACATTCACCACTTGAAGGACACCAGAGAAATGTCTAAAAATCTCCCCAAGGATTCAAAGTCTAAAGCAAGAGTTTCCTATTTATTCTAACTAGCCTTCAAGTAGGACAAAGTTGAACCTGCAAAAACACTAGGCTATTGTTCCAGAACTTTTCTTGAGAAAATGTCTAAAGGCCAAACTCCAGAGAAAAATAATTCAAATACATCCACCTATGAGCAAGAACTGACACACTCACATATGTGATGTTGTACATAAGAATGTGAGATGCCGAAAAATCCAGATTTGACCCATGGAGCAAAAAGAAAAAATAAAGGAGAAGGTACAGACAGAAAGAAAATCATCGCTTTGATTTTGGCCTCATTTGTAATAGGTAAGAGACAGAGAATTATTGTATAATGGTGAGAAATCAGCTCCTTTTTTTTAAAGTACACTGTAAAAGGCATAATGATTTTGACTAAGTTTGGAAAACTATAGATAGGGTAGAAAGGGCAAAAAATTGTAAAACAGATTAAGTTTATAATTGTTTAGTCAGGAAAGTATTAGATTCTGTGTAAAGGAGCGGGGACTCAAAAAACTGCATTGAATTTTATGAAACTAACAACTAGGACAAAAGCACAAGCTCTCCTAGATCTCAGATAACTACACACAAAGCAAAAAGTCACAGAATGAAAAGAAGCAGCAACCAAAAGGTACACATAAAAATCCAATGAAACATTAAACCAAAGCATACATATCAGCTTGCAAAAGTGCTTTTGGTCACTATTAAAAGTAAAAGGTTTTCAGCTGCTATCACAAACAAAATGCAGGATATGGAGCACATGAAAGACAGCAAAAACAGTCATTGAACAAACAGAAGACCGGGCAAAGGTATACTGGATAGATACCAACAAAATGAGAGCAGGGCCTGTGGGACTCCCAATAAAACAAGGTAGAACTGAGAACAAGCACATTAAACGATGCAAAGAAGGGGACTTTATGACACTAATGGTACAAGCACAATGAAGAGACAACAGTTATGAATATTTATATACTTGATTACACAGCAGTAATATTCCTAAAATAGAATTTGTTTAGACATATAGAAAATCAGACAAAAACCTCAATTTTTTTCAGTCCATGACAAAGCAATTTAATAAAATTGTTCATCTTTGGTCCTTTACAGTCAGCAGTACCACCTCAAAATATTACCTTCTGATACACTTACCATGTGAGCACAGTATTTGCTTCATCATTATTTACAAAAGTTTGATTTTCCTATTCATCAAGAGAGAGCTAGTTCAATAAATTATTCAATAAATTAGGTATACCCATTCAATTAACTCTGAGATACGAGGGGAAAAATAAAATGAACAGTTCTACTACTGATGGAAGGCATTTGAATGTGTTTTCATTTTAAGTTACAAAGAAAATGTGTTACATATACTTTGCATGCAAGAGAGAAATAGGAATATAAATTCATATTTGGTTATCTATGCATGAAGAGGCTCTGGAAGGAGAGGCAAAGTACAGTGGAAACTTGAAATGTTGGAGAAGGTGGGTAGATGGAAAGCAGGTCAACAGGAAAGAAAGAAGACATTTCACTGCATACTATACACATTTTTTTTACCTGTTAGAGTATAAGTGTATAAACTATTAAAATATCATTAGTAGGGGCCAGAGAGATAGCATGGAGGTAAGGCATTTGCATTTCATGCAGAAGGTCATTGGTTCGAATCCTGGCATCCCATATGGTCCCCTGAACCTGCCAGGAGTAATTTCTGAGCACGGAGCCAGGAGTAACTCCTGAGCACTGCTGGGTGTGACCCAAAAACCGAAAAAAAAAAATATATATATATGCATATATATCATTAGTAACCCTGATGTTATTTTTATGGTTAATAGCCATTAAACTATTAATATCAAATGAATAGCTCAAAAAATTGAAGCAGATTTTGTATACAGAAGGTCAGGTATTATATATACCTGAAGCCACATGATCCTACAAGCATTTTCAAGAGTAACCCCCACATATATTAACCAGATGTAGTTAAACCATTTCCCCCAAAAGAATCTTACAATGTGGAAGGTAGAAAGACCCTAAGTCATAGCTTTATCTAGAACTAAAAATTAGCAGGGTTTTTTCCTTCAAAATTTTGATAGAAAGTATTCCATTGTTCTCAGTTTACCTAAAAATAAACAAACAGGTATTTTGTGCAGCTCTAACTGTTCCCCTTCATACAATAAATATGGGCTAAGTTCAACAACTCATTGCAATAAAACCTTTTGCTTCTTTTTTTTTGTTTTTGTTTTTGTGTTTGGGTCACACCTGGCAGTGCTCACGAGTTACTCCTGGCTCCATGCTCCTGGCAAGCACGGGGGACCATCTGGGGTGCCGGGATTTGAACCCTACCTCCATGCTATCTCTCCGACCCTCAACCTTTTGCTTCTTAACCATGTCAGTCAACAGGTCCAAAATGGAGTCACTTTTGCAGAACCCTACCTCGCCAAATTCATACATAACTTTATAACTTTCCTGACCTCTCCAGAAATGAAATATGATCATCAATCAGATCATCTACTCAGTTCCAGGTAGGTAAGTCCTGCCTTAACCCCTGCAACCCTGAAGGAAAGCAGCCCACTACTAATCACATATTGCAAGTATGTTCTGGCTCTCTTTTGTCTTTCATTTATACAGCTCCTCAGCACTCAGTACTATTGGCTAATGCCTGATTCATAAATCATTGAAGAAGATTAATGAGATCTTTAAACTTTACTTGGATGAACTTAGCTTTCTTATGCCAGAAGTCAAGTAACTCTCAATGACTCTAGGCCTGGGAAATCTGATGAAGCTCTGATTTGAAATGTAAGTAACTGGCTTGAACTGAGGTATGCTAAATGGTTGCATGTATATTTGGTTTATATTCTTGATAATTTTTAATATTGATTACATGTCAGCATGATAATATTTTAGGTATATTGGGCTAAATGAAGTATGTTGTGAAAGGAAATTTTGCCAGTTTATTTATTGTTGTTCTTGTTATTGTTTTTGTTTCTAACCCATAAGTGGCAGTGCTCAGGGCTTACTCCTGACTCTGTATTCATTAGGAGAGATCATTCCTAGAAGGACCAGAGACCTTCTAGAGCTTGTAGAACTCACTGTTGCTCCTCCAAGGAGATCAACCTTGTTTCAGTTGCATGTATGGCAAGCACCTTATCTACTGTACTATTTCTCACCACTTACTCTGCTTTTTGATTCTCCTAACTAGACAACTGGAACATTTAAACTAGCATATATGGCTCACATCTTATTTCTATTGATACTGTGCTGGTAGAAGCAGACTAGCTAGAGAAGATTAGACTATGGAAACAAACAACCCTACAACTCTACAACCCTCACTAACAAGCTATAATGCTTATTTTTTAGGCATAGGGTGAGGATTACTATTTTTAGTATAAAAAACTATTTTTTCTCATAGTAAAGCACCAACCAGACTGACAGAGACTCATTCCTGCATACACAAGCCACCGCAACAGTGGGAGGGGTACATAATGACTCCCTCGCCATTGCTTCAAGATTGCCCCTGTAAGTAACACACAAAGTCGTGTGTGCTCCTCTTTCAGTGTTGAAAGCAAACCTCCCTGCAATGCCTCCTTCATCTTACAGAGAAGTGCAGTCATCCAGGAAAGAAAAGATGAAAGGATTTCCTGAATGACACAAGGGACCATGTCATTTCATTCTGTGCCCTATACAAAGCTAATACTGGTGTCCCAAAAGCTACATGCAGTGGTTCCAAATGACTTGAACTCATCTGTGGTTCAAATTTGTCTGGAGTCCACCTGTGTCAAGAAGAAAAACAATTTGAGGGAGCATGTGATTGTGTGAATCCTTAATAATCCCACTTGACCTGCAGAAGCCACCACTTAGAGACTACCTATTCCTGGATCATTGGTGACACCATAAGAAGATCCAGGACCACATTCAGCAACTTATTAAACTGGGTTTCATAAGAACTTATGTGGATCCCTATAGCTCTCTGCTTTGTCCCCTAATTCTGACCTGCACTGGATGCATTTAATCAATCTTCTGCCAAATAGCTTTCAAAAGTATGGAATCCACCCTCCCTTCACTCCAAGAAGTCTAAATATTTTCAGCAGTTCCTCATGTAAAATGGTGTCAGACTTTTCCCTACCTAGCTTGTTGCAGAGAGCTGTCTAGTTCACAGATGCACATGCCCTTTCCCAGAAAAGAAATCAATGCTCCTTGAAATCCATTGTCATGCCACTTGTCTGTACTGAGCCAAGTAATAGTCAAGCAGAAGTTCACAATTCCCTTATCAGGTTCTTCTCAGATCCCCCAAATCTTCTCCTCAAGCAAACAGGGGACTATTTTTTCTACCCAGAGTTACACAGATGCAATGCACAAAGCAGAGAGAGACAGGTTCACAGTAAACCTACACCATGAGTGAGAAATTACCTTTTGTTTCCATAAACCAGAAACTTGAGGGTGTTGGCCAAAGCTGACCTGAACAGAAATGATTCTAGAGTGACTATTTCAGGAAATGTTTGATTTTTTACTGTCCATTGCCTTGATAGATTTTCTCATTAGGAGACATAAATTAATACAACCCCCGATGCCATGCATTTGGTTCCTGCATGCCAACAACTATTCCAAATACTCTTCACAATTCAATGTTTTCAATCATCATAAAATCTCTCAGGTAAGTCTCCATTTCCTTCCCATTTCACAAATGAAAGAACTGACACAGAATGTGGACTAGATGATGCTACAGATACAGCAAGAGTCGGAGATCAAGAATGGGACTCAAAACTGAGACCCTCAACTATTCAGTGTATTCAGTCTCAGTTCTCATGGTCACCTCCATTCAGTAAGATTCCAAGAGGCCAGGTGATACTTCCATAATGTGATGGTAGCACAATTCCATGCTTGGAAGGCTCTGCTGATATCCTCTGGCAGTTTCAGTCCCAGTCCTATCTACAATGCAGAACTGCAGCTAGAGTCGCACCACCATCACTTTTCCGAGAGTTCTCTGTGCCTGTCACTATCCCTATTTGAATTCTGGCTGGGATCACCTGAGAGAAGGACTCCCTCACCCCAGTTCATAGTGGAGGTGCAGCCCCACTCTAGAAGGCCATGTAATAGGGGGAGAAGGAAGAGACAAACCACTATAGATAGAGGCAAAGGCAGGTCAGACCAAAGCTCTCCCTGGGGACTAGTTTCTCTAGGCACCAGAGCTTTCAAGCTCTCCAGAGTAGCAGGAGCAGAACCAAGTGCTTGCCCTTTGGGGTTCATTAGCAGCAGGGAGGGCTTTGGTATTGAAGCGGCGTGTGAAATGGACAATTCACACTTCCCCGTGCTTCTCAACCAAGTCCCGCTGTTGCCACAGCATCTGGGGTGGCAGCTGCCTCCCAGGCTCCTCGCAACTGGCAACCCGGTACAGATGAGACATGGAGCAGCAGGGAAGCACACTTCAGCAGGCCCTTGTCTGGGCACGACCCATTTTTACACCTTTTCTCAACTCCTTATAAACAACAGGGACTAGGCAAATAAGAGGAAAAAAGCATCCAGGAATGAGATAAATTCACCACTAGATACAACCCCCCTGTATGGTGGCACTCCTCAGGCCTACTACCCAGGTCTGCAAATAGAGGATGTGTATGGGCACATAGAGGAGGAGGTGCCTGTCTGAGTTCTGCCTTCATCCATCCTGGAACCCCTCCCAAACTGCTATTCTTTCTTGCCTTTTGGGGGGCAAAATTAGGAGTCTGACTTCAATCTTCTGACTTTCAGAATTTAAACAATCCTGCTGGCATGAGGTGGCCACTTTCTCAGAATTGGGATTCCTGGGCCAGAGAGATAGGATGGAGGTTAAAGACTGCTTTGACCTTGCACACAGCTAAACCAGGTTCAACCCCCTCATGGCATATGGTTCCCTCAACCCCACCAGGAGGAATTTATGAGCACAGAAGCAGGAATAATCTCTGTGCACAAAAACTGATGTTGATGATGACGACGACACAACCAAAAAGAAAAAAATCAGCCTGAGCTTCCTTCCCATTGGTGTCTGTATTGGTCAGGTTCTCCTGAGAAATGCATAGGAAGTTCGGTGAGAGAATAACATAAGAGGGTAGGGTGAGAGAGACCAATAGACAGACTGACAGAGAGACAGAGAGAATGAAAGAAGCAGAGAGCTGATAAAGAATTCGCACCTAAGATTATGGAAACTGGCTGTTCCATCAAGGCTACAGTTTTAGGAAATCCCTGCATTACTCTTCCCTGAAAATAGGAAATGTAAAGGCTTGAGCCCAAGAACATTGGCTGTGTAGTTCAAGAAAACTAAGATCCCCCTAGGCCTTCCCTCCCCGTGCCTACACCTCCTGCCCACTGGCCTGCCAAGCATGGATCATTCTGGTCACACACAGAAGGGCCTTGATTTTACCACCCACAATTCATATACTTATTTCTTCCAGAAACACACTCATAGATGTGGCAGAAGTGGCCTGTCAACCCAGACCTTGTACCATAAATGGAACAGCTGGCACAGGAACCTGAGCTTCTGGCCCCAGATATGAACAAACCTTTCTGTTCCGCCAGACACTCACCACCTTTGCTCTTTCAAGGCCAAATGTCCTTTCTAAGAAGCCAGTAGAGATGTTGGGATGGGGCTTGGGTAGTAAAACACATGTCCTGGGTTCAATTCTCCAAGTGGCATATAACACTTGAGTACCCCTGCAATGGCTCTGTGACCCTGAGCAATGCCAAGTATATACTCCCAAAAGTCCCATCTGATTTCTTCTTGCTGAACCAGCAAGTGCCTGCCTGCCATTTGTCACCTTGTTTGGTCCTGACATACACATTTGATGCTAGAATAAAATTTGAGTGTTGTGGGCCCGAGAGATAGCTTGAAGGTAAAGTATTTGCCTTTCATGCAGAAGGTCATCGGTTCAAATCCCAGCATCCCATATGGTCCCCCGAGCCTGCCAGGAGCAATTTCTAAGCGTGAAGCCAGGAGTAACCCCTGAGCACTTCCGGGTGTGAACCCCTCTCCCCAAAAAACTTAAAAATAAATAAATAAAATTACTTAAAGAAAGGAATTTAGGGGTTGCATGTCCCAGCCATTGGACCCTACAGTCCCCTAGGAAAAAGACTATGTAAGTGCTTGCTCACTCATCTATGTACCCTTAACATTGGGCCCCACAGAGATGCACAGCTCATATTGGTGAATGAGCTCCTTAGCAACTATGGCAGTGGCTAATGTAAGTGGATGTTGAGACTGTCACAGTCTACAAGGCTCAGGTCAGGAGAGTGACAATCAAGAAGCTAAGACAGGCCCAGGGATGGCTCAGTGGCTAAAAGCAACTAGATTAAAAGCATGAGGCCTTGAGTTTGCTCCCTGGTGCTGTCTACATGTGCTGAGTGAGCCTGGTCCTATCCACTCTGCTGACTGGGATTCCTAATACCACAACAGAGTATATGTGAGCACCAAAACTAACCAAGCAACCACTGCCAAGTTCTGCAATTCAAAAAAAAAAAAATGTGTAAGTCCTGCATTCAGGTAACTCCTAGCTAGCACTTTTGTAAGCAATTCAGCACCACTTCATGAGCACTACTCAAGCATGTGACCCCAACTATCATACTATGTACTGAACAGAGATGCTCGGGTAAGGTCCCTCACCAACAACAGTAGCCTCCCCAAAAGCTATTCATTGTCAGGACCCCCAGACCCACTGAATTAAAGATCCAGGACTGGGTGCCATTTGTGACCTGTTTTGAACAAGCCCTCGAAGTGATTCCAAAGCTCACTGGAGTTTGACAAGCCCAGATTTTAAAGACTATTTCTTGTCCCTTTTCTTAATCCAGCTCTTTCCAGGGTGACCATCCACCACAGGAGAGATAGAGACTCCACTAACGTTGGTGCTTTTCCTCATTTCTGGTTGTTTGATACCCGAGTGTAATTTTCAAATTCTCTGGAGCCCCCTTGGAAAATAAATACCCACTCAAAAGGAGAACGGATCATTTTAAAATGCTTGTAGGCACATTGATGCCACCGGCGGGTTTTGACTGACTAATTAATCCTTACTTGACCTGAATTAATGCCTAATCTGGGTAAATGATGGAGATTT